>VYXD01004382.1:2125491-2143050 GCA_013397195.1 Hylia prasina | reverse complement strand
TCCATTCCATTCCATTCCATTCCATTCCATTCCATTCCATTCCATTCCATTCCATTCCATTCCACTCCATTCCATTTCAGTGCCTGGAGCAGATTCAGCCCTGTGGTGCACAACATCCAGATTTCTGAAGCACCTTGTGCCCAGGAGTTACATGTCACTCTGGAATAAGCGAAATATCCACACCTCTTGTGAAGCTGTTGCTCAAGATTAGCAGGGTTTTCTTAAACATCCATGTGTTGAGAGTCCAAAAATAAGCATGACTCTATGGGCTGCTGGCAAAACTCCCAGTCCCTCCTCCAAAGACTGTTTTAGTATTCTACATTTAATGGGTCATTGCAATTGCCTAGTTTTCAGGAACATGAAAATCCAACTTCTGTTCTGGAAACAGAAGGCAAAGATGATTCTGAGGGTCCAGTGAGAAGAGAGGCATTTCCATGGGGTGCTTCTTGTGGTACCTGTAGTTCAGAGACAGATGGGAATTAAGCAAGACCATTAGTTCAGCATTATCTAGTAAGATGCTTCCTGCTCAATCTGCCAAGATGCTGATTTTAATAGAATTTTTAAAATCAGTAATTCTGTCCAGGCATTGTTAATGTCAATGTGCCTTTGTTCTGGCTCCATCAGATTTTGCATGCTACAGTAAAGATCAGGTGACTCAATGTTAGCTATTGCAAAGTTCATTGCTGCTGTACCAATACCCTCATTTTTATTCTAATTGTTTAGGTGTATTTGAAAATGCTGGAAAAAACCAGAAGAAAGTTGAAAACTTATTTTAGAAATACAATAAAACACTAAGTGATCCAGGTCTTTGTGCCTGATTTAGTGTATAAAATAAATGCATACTTCTCCAGTTGAAAGCACAAGCCCCTTTTATCTTGGTCCTCATGAAATTTGGTAAATCAGTACTGTAAATCAATGGGACCCATTGTGAAGGGGTTTAGGTATTCCCATACAGAGTCCATTACCATAATGATTGCAAAAAAGAACTTAGAAAATAATTCAGTCAAAGCGGAGCCTTAATCCCAGATCTATGACTCTTACACAAATTTTACCAATACAAGAAGAAAATCTGCATTTACCTTCATATGCTTGGTAAATTATAAACCAGAATCTAATTAGAACTCCTTAAAACACATACCAGTGTCTCAGTTTGGGATTTTTCAGAGACATTATCAAATGACAGGGCAGACATCCCTCTAGACATTTGAAGGCTCAGTGCTGACAATTAATAGCTTGACTTTTAAATTTCCAAGCTCTAACTTAAGGAAATGTATTGAATGCTTAGCTCAAAGGGCTTTAGTGAACAAATAAAATTTCTCAAGCAATCAGTAAAGCAATGCATCTAGTTATTATTAGTATGACAGTGATACTTGAAATTCTATGAAATAATACAGGTCACTGTATGGTCAAACAAAAGTTGGTGAGATCTGAGCCAAGTTGCAGGTAAGGGGAGCTGAGGACACCACACAGAGCACAGCCTGGAGGCAGAAGATACAGCTTGGTGGGTGAAAAAAGCACATGAAAAGTAACTTGTATAAAAAAACCTAACTGAAAAGTACTAAACCAGAGCAAATCAAAGGCAAAAAAATGATCTTCAAGCCCAAGTACAGGCAAAAGGAAAAAGGGAGAGAAAAGCCCACCCATAATTGTCATCTCTCTTATTTTAAAACCTCTAATGAGCAACTTCCCAATAGAGAGAATCAAATATGAATCTCTTCTGTACCTGAACATCAGAAGAGATTAATTGTGGTGTACAACCACAGGGTTTCAGCACTTATTGGACTGTGAGAAGACAGGGTATTGTAGTTAATGATTCCACCTGAGGTGGAACGACAGCACATTTGGCAGCCATGGAGGTAAGTGGAAGGGGAGCTGATGCTCTGATGTGTGGCCAGGTCAGCTAACAACAAGGCAAGCTTCTTCAAAAAGGTGGAAAATGGTGTTTGGCTTGAAAGGAATGCAAATGCTGTTTAAAAATTAAATTAAAATAGGAGGTTGGATAGGGGTGAGCAGGGCAAGAAGTTGGAGTACTTTATTTTTAATCATATCTTCCTGGACCAGGGAAGATGACAAGAAATATTTGAGAGGATTTGAAACAACAGTGTCAGCCTGTGTATTGGTCATTAAAATTTTCTACATGCAGAACTCAATAAACTGATGAAGGTAATTCTACTATATGGTTGCCTGTGAAATTGGAGACTAGACATGGTGACCCATATTGTCTCTTTCCATATTGTGGTCTTAAATCTGACCTCTTCTTCTGCTGTCTTCAACTCCCCTACACGTGCAAAATTCAGAAGCCTTGGTTCACAGGCCACTGCATTCATATTATCTTTGGTGCTGATCTCTACATTTTCTGCCTCACTGCATTGCACTTTTAGTTTATCGGATTTGAACAAATGTAGGCAATTAGAGGAAAATGCAATTATAACAGAGTTGCTGACAGCTGTTTTCCAAGTGACAAGAAATCTTATTTGTAGCCAGGGCTGAGTGCAGATATGACCTGGGCTGTGGGCGCAGAGCAATCTGCTGGCAGATGCTAGCAGAAGGTTACAGTCCATTCCCTTCCCTCTTCCATGGAAATGCATTCTAGTTTTCCAAGCCTAATGATCTTTGCTAAACCATTTCATGAGTCCAGGCTGAATATACAATGTGTTACAAATGTCTTAATTGAGTCAGTGTGGCAATCCAAAAATTATTGGTGTGAGATGTGTTTAACTAGAAGTCTGGAATCCACCGGTGTTCTATGGGTTTATACAAGAACCATTTCAGGCATATAGATTTTGGCAGCTTCGCTTTAAAAGCCACTAGTGGAATTCAGCAGCAAGGAAAGTGATTCTAATATGATGTTTTTATCTCCCCCTCAAATGATGGTATCATGATATAGAGGTAATAAATGGTAATATATGGTGACAAAGGGATGGTGTTAGTCCCCCACTGATAAGGCAGAGTGAACATTTGTCTGCAGCCACCTGTTCTTGAACTTCTCTAACTGCACTTTTTCACTCTCACTCTGGAGCAAACTATGTGCAATACAAATGGGAAAGAGCTAAGTGCATTTCCTTGGGTGGAAAGTGATATGGAAATACCAAACACTGTCTGCTACCTGACATAAATACTGATCTAAAAACACACACCTTCACCCTAAACCCTCACTTTACATCATAAATGAAGCATAAGCAGACCCCAGAAAGATTGAAGCAGAACGTCTGCTGAATTTATGATTAATAAGCATGTCAAGTTTTATAACAGCATCCTTATGTGGACACAGCTAATGGCCTTAACATTGCTTCCAGAATCAAAATTGAATGGCTGAGCAGATTTAGCCTCAGGAAGGCCCACAGTGATAAGGGAACCATCAGAGAAAATAGGTGTATGCATTTTTCAACCTGTCAAGTGAAAAGAATCGCAGATGATGATAAGTCAAGGATATGCCCTCTCCTATATGAGTTGTATGAATGTTTTTGCTGAACAAGGCTGCTTCCTAAACAAGAAGGAAAAGGTGAATGTAAGCAGCAGCAAGCTGCACGATTATCCCTTAAATTACACTCGCACAAGAGCAATAATTACTCTGAATCAGCATTTAAACAGGGAGAGTAGGGGTTTGCTGCTCAAAGCTGTTGTAAATTGCTAATCCTGTGAGCAGTGCAGGAAGGAAGAAGCACACAGGTAGGCGCAATGAAAAAAGGAGGGCACTGATTTGGATAGAGCAATAGATAGACTTGAGAATTATGTAGATCTGGGGGGAGGATTTCACCTGTTGGCTCTTATCAAAGCCTCTAGAATACATCTCAGGCCCTAGGGGCTGAGCCAGGCTGTGGGTGCTGAGGATTAGGAAACTAAGCTAGAGGACAACCTAAGGAGCTGCCAATTTGATGTACATTTGCCTTTCTCTGAGGCACTTGGTGCTGAAGACAGGGCTGAAAGGAGTGTGCACCAGCCAGGCATCATACAAAAAGACTCAAATACCAAAAGAACTTCCTTCTGTTTCTAATTAGCAAAACAATGTGTGCAAATATGAACATGGGTAAAATGGAAAGCACTGAACACGATGTGTTGTGTTGATATTGATAATTGGTGCTGGATGAATCTCCTGGGAAGTGCAATAATTAACTAGTTAGAGATGTAATTTCTGTCAACTCAAACTGTACCCTGTAAATCTCATGAACAAATCTTAGCTATTACTATAATGCTTACATGCTTTATTAGTTTTCAAATAAGTGCTTTGAAAGAAAAAAAGATGCTGTAAAGGTAGAAATAATAAATTATGGTGAATTCTCCATTAGCAGCAGTATACAGCCATAACATATCCTTGCAGAAGTGATATCCAGATAACTTATTGAACTATCCAGGCAATTGCTGGAAAGCATTTAAGGGGACTGTCATCTTGAGTTGACATGTGCAGCATATAACATCTGCTGCAAAAATGTTAGCTGATTTTGTAAGAGATTCTGTTTCTAGGTAGTAAGCACAGCTCTGCACCACTGATTTGTGAGAACATCAGCTGTGACAGACCAACAGTCTCTCTCTTATTTCACCTGGCAAACTTCTTTCCCACTTTGCCCTTATTAGGACAGTTTAACCAACACCTTCCATATTTTTGCCAGAGAATGGACCAGTGGTGTCCAACAGTGCTACAGAAACAGTTTTTTCCTAACCAGCTTCTGGAACTGCAGTTGTACTCCCTGTGCAAACAGGTCTTATGAGACTATATGTACAGCTTGTAGGAAGTATTAAGTTTTTTTTATTGCAGCGTAAAAAAAAAAAAAAGGAATTAGAATTAGGCAAGACATTACAGCACTAGCCCCCTGCCTCCTCGTCATGTGCTCTATAATGAATCATTCTCAAGACACCAGTTTCCACTACAAGCTCAACTGAGGTGTAAGCTTTGGCATCACCACATTTGAAACAGCAAAACTCCAGCTCCTGCTCTGTGCTGACCTGAAAGCAAGGGTGACCCCTGACGAAAACTACTTCCTGAAACAATTAGGCAATTTGGGGTGTTCTAACACAAATGCTGACAGATGAGCTTTCTTTCAGACATTAAAAACACACATGATATAAATCTCTCTATTCTTGGAATATCCCCACTAACAAGAGGTAAGCTCATCTACAAGACAGGCTGGAAGAAGGATATGGAAAAGTACAAGCCTGTCAGTCTGACCTCAGTGCCAAGGAAAAACATGGAGCAGTACATTTGAGTGCCATCATGTGGCATACACAGGCCAATCAGGGATCAGGCCCAGCCAGCATGAGTTTATGAAAGACAGGACCTTTATCTCTTTATAGGTATTTTCATATGGTATAGCGATACATTATATATTTCCAACATAATTATTAAAATTATATTAACTTTAAACTGTGGTCTATGTACATCTTATATATGTTAAAAAAAAATTATGCAATCCATTGCATTTAGTTAATTGTGAGTGTGTGAAGCTATTTTATATTCTGGGGCGTTAACCAGGTTTTGACCTGTTGTTTTCTAAGCAACAGGTCAAATTCAGAATCAATGTCAGTCAGCGTTGTTTATTTTGGAAGTCACACCTGTTAGTTTTTAGCTGGAATAGGACCCTCTGGCTTTGCATCTTAAACATTTACACTTAGCTCAAACTCAAAAATGGAGAGGCTTTCTTATAGACTCTCACAATCACATCTCTGCATCCATTCCTTATTTCTGAAGCTAGAAAGAGCTCTACTGATTAATGGAAAACTATGCCTGGACAGCTAATTTCCTTTAATATAAACTCTCTATGGCATTTTAGCAGCAAATAACTGTACAAAATCCATTGGATTTGTTCAGTTGTTGTGGCAGGTAAGACACATGACAGATACATCTGTTCAAGTCTCTATGGCTTCATTGAACAGAGATTTGCAAGCACTACTGAAGTTATTAAATGTACATCATATAATTTATTAATGAAAAGCCCATTAGTTCCTGACAGAAGCTAGGAAAACAAATAGCTGTATAAATATTTAAGGTATTAATTCAAAGACTTTTAAAGAACATGCAGGGGACACTGGAGTATAAGACCCAGGCTTTGTGTAAGGCTTGTGATTGCAAGATTCCTTTGAGAGATTTCTTCTCTCTAAACCACTGAGCATCCTAGTAGACTGTGAAGGAGCTTTGAAATATGTCCAATTCAGGATTGATTGTCTCAACTGATGATGTGATTAAAATATGGCAATATTGTTTGTTTTCAGGAAATACTCACATTGTGATTGTATTCAGATTACAAAAAAATAAGGCTTGAAGCCTCTTATAATTTTTTCTTATTCAGAGAGATTTTGAAACTGAGATCTTTGATATTGCTAGGTGGATTACAGCATTGCCCACCACTGGCTCTGACTGTGTTACTTGATCTTCTACGTGGACTGGGACTGCCCAGAAAGCATGGCCTCACAGCTTTTCTGCAAAAGCTAAAAAGCCACAGCGTGTACTTACTTCGGCGTTGGCAAAACAGGAGACGCCACAGAAATAAGATGTTCATCTCTCTGTGGATGAAAAGTGTTCAGCTCTGACCAGAGAGGGGAACACTGCTCCACAAGCAGCATCTGGCCTTTAAATCACAGCCTGACTTCACATGCCTCTTTCTCCTCTGCCTGTGGAGGTGAAGATGGCAAAGCCTGGCCAGGGAGAGAGAAGGTAGCACAGACATGCTGTGCCTGCTGGCACAGACATGGTCAGGAACATGGAAGCTGGGCCAGAACCAACTAGTACCTACTTGTTGTAACCTGGAGCTTTTATTTGGGAGGTATTAGTCTTGTTTTAGCCACGTAACTCCCAGTTTATGTGCCCTGTATGCAGGTCACACTGCCCTTGTTATCAAAATGGGTGAATTCCTGCATCTCCAGCATTTTTGCAAGAGGATTCCAGGTGGTGTATCGCTACTGCTATCCTGTACCTCTCATTGAGTCACTGGCCATTTTATAACTCTGTGCTGTGAAATCTCATCTATAAAGTAAAAATTTGGTACATTGGCTCTTTAGAGAACAGAGGGAATCATGATAGCAGAAATATTAGTGCTCCAAACCCATTTCCTCACAGTGCCTCAGTCCTGATTCAGAAAGATTGCTTTTAGAGATAGAAGGATAATTCAATCATCATTTAGTTTCTCTTCCTCTGAGACTCCCAGCCAGGAATGATTTATTGAAAATTGTCATGATGGCTGTTATGTTTCAGATATTCTTGGAAACGCTCTGTCACAATGTGTACCCAATTCACATGGGCCCAAAAATTAACTTTATTTTAAAGACAAGTGTTTTAAAATACATATTAGAGGGGAAAAAAGAATTTAAACTGAGCAGCTATTAGCTTCCCTAGATAATTTTTTTTTAGTAACAATTGCCTATTAATTATTTACTGCTAGCAAAAGATTTGATCACCAACAAATTATTTGGATTTTGTTAGCTTTGCTACTGCAAAGTCTGGCATGTGGTAATTCTGAATTCCAAGCTCAGTTATTCAATTTTTTATTTTTTTTTTTCCCCTGGTGGTAAAGTTCAAACTGACTAATGAGAGATTTGCTTCAGGATGGGATGTGGAATTTATTATTTTGTCAGTATTACACCATATTACACAAAATATATAAAAGTTAAACCCATTACCTTGGCAAAGCAATTAAACCCATGAACTTTGAAGGTGTCCTACTTTTCAAATGCAAATAAGCTAGTTCAGTATGGTACCAGGAGGAGCCCAATATCTGAAAAATTTGAGGAATAAAAGACTCCATGAAAGTTGTTTTTCAAAGAGATGAGGGTAATTTGGCATTTAGATGAAGCAAAAGATAGATATTATGTATTTAAATGTAGTAAAATGCTAAAGCCAAGAAGCAGCCATTGTACTCACAATAATTTTCAACTTTGCACATCAGCTCCAGCACCCACACCCCTCTCCCCCCCACACTTCTGCAACCTTCTCTGGACTCTGCTTCTTGCAGAAATATTACCAGGGGAAGAGTGTGTGAAATAAGCCTGATTATGTCAATCTTTGGGCACTGTATGCATGATGAGGACAATCACACAGCCAGTAAGTTCCATCAGGCCGTTGAAAAATAGATGAATAAAACTCATGCTTTATGAAATAAGCTAATTTTAAACCGTTTAGGAATAGAAAAACTCCCCTACAGACAGCCTGTCTCATATTTTTTTTTCCATCAGAGTGGCTGTTTTGCCTGCCTGAAGCATCCAGAGCTGTCCAGCCTCTTGTCAGGTACCACCAGCAGCAGGGCTCTGCCTGCAGTGACAGCAGCAGGGTCTGTGAGACCCTGAACCCAGGGTGCTGATTTGCTTCGGGAAAGGAGTTGAAAATAAAACAAAATAAAAATAATTTTTAAAAAGCCATTAAAGAGTAAGCTGGTGAGATCTGCTTTGTGACGACTGGTTGCATTGATTTCAATTAGCACATTGAAGTGGGTGTTAGCAGGAAAGGAGTTCGAGGTTTTGACTTGCAGTTTTACAGTGCCATCCTGTGGCTGCCTTAAATGCTGCAGAATAAAATCAGAAATAAAATCATCTCCACTGATGATTTTATTTTGGCTGCAAAATAAAATCATCAATGGAGATGACTGAAGCTTTCTCCATGTAGCAAGATTTTTGCAGGTTTTGACAGTGAAACTACATTAAATTGATTAACAGTAGTTTATATTTCTTTGTTTAATTATGTTTTGTTTCAAGAATTTACTCTTTAATGTTTTACTTCCCCACTTTTAAAATTTTATGTATTTTTGTATTAGTACTAAAAATTTGATTAAGAACCTAATTTAATATCCTGCAAGAACATAATGCACTAAGCACAGCCTCATCACAAATAACTTATCAGTGTCTGAAAGTTGAACCAGTGCAAAATCTTCAATACTTCAAATAAGATTGCCCCATAAACTTTGTCCTTTTGCCCATATTTATTTATTTATGAATTAATAAATTTTCCCATGAAGCAAAAGATAGATGTGTTTACTCCTGGACTCCCCACTACAAGAAAGACATCGAGGCTCTGGAGAAAGTCCAGGGAAAGAAGGGCAACAGAGCTTGTAAAAGGCATTGAACACAGGTCCTGTGAGGAGCAGCTGGTGGAGCTGGGGCTGTTTAGCCTGGAAGAAAACGGGGCTTGGGGGGAACCTTATCACTCTCTGTATCTACCTGAAAGGAAGCTGTAGTGAGGTGGAGGTCAGTCTCATTTCCCAGATAATAAGTGACAGGACAAGAGAAAATGGGCTCAAGTTGTGCCAAGGGAGGTTTAGTTATCAGGATTTTTTTTTCCATGGAAAGGTTGTAAAGCATTGGAACAGACTGCATGGGGAAGTGGTGGAGTCACCATTCCTGAAAGTTTTCAAAAAACGCGTGGATATGGCACTTGAGACACAGTTCAATGGTGAACATGGTGCTAGGTTGATGGTCGGACTTGATGATCTTAAAGGTCTTTTCCAACCTTAACAATTCTACGGAAAAAAACCCAAACCCAGCTCATTGGGAAGTTCTTAGCCTACATGTTAGTCAGCCAGTTTGAGATTTAAAGTTTGGGTTTTTTTCCTGTAAGGTCTCACATTTGTGGCTTCATTTCTATGCCAATTAATTTGACACTGTGTTTGTGTCACCCGCTTACAGAGATCATAGAGTACTTTGGGAATGCTATAGTATAGATTTATTAATTTAATAACATTATATTATNAAAAAAGAAAAAGTTTTCTTGGTTTCAGTGTGCATGAGATACCAATCAGGGTTTTCTTCCTTGCTTTTACGCATGAGGAAAGCGGGGCGGGGGGGAAGAGAAAACCATGGCTTTGTGGGCAGCTCAAGATGAGATATACAAACATTATCTTCAGGCTGATGGAGCCTCATACAAGAGATTTGCGCATTCCTGGGAGTACCTCCGGTGGGGTCACCTTGGGCTGCAGTGCAGTGGAAGGGAAAGGGGAAAAAGAAGAAAGTTTTTGCAGATGGAGAAGAATTTTAACTACCTCTCGCAGGACTGTACCTTTGCCTGCTCCCTGCAGGCCACCGAAACGTGCAGGGAGGAAGCCAGGAATAGTAAATCCAGCACCGCAGTGTCACTGAAAATCACCATTGACTAAAGTTTGATAATGTTTTCATTTGTTTAAACACAAGCATTTCTTGATTGAAGTCAAAGACAGCTAGTGAGCTCAGCTTCTAATCTCTCAGCTCATCAAACTGATTGGCTTTGTGTCTTGTTCTCCAAAACAAACTTCTAATTAGCACTGGAATTTACACGGAAACAGTCACCTTAGTAAATACAGCCTGACGATCCATCCATCATGTGTATAACATTTACGTAGACACTGAAACACCCTTTTTTCACTACGCAATTCAGATTCTAAACATTTCCAGTACCTCATAAAATTTTAATTATCAGTCTTTTTAAAGTGGAGTTGATACCTCACTAGATATTAAAAACTGTTAGACTGCTTTTTCACTGATGAGCCTTTGTTTACACAGCACAAAAGAGACAGCAAACACTACTGCCAGCCTCAGCAGCATTAACACAGACTTTGCACTGTGGATAGCTCTGTAGGTAGAAAGGGAATCCGAAAATAAATTCTACTCAGTGCAATTTCACTTGACAGGAATTAACCTAAGATTGCCCCCTAAACTTTGTTCTTTTGCCATATTTATTTATTTATTAATAATAAGGCACCTGATTTCCCCTTTTTTCTCAAGTCAGGCTATTCTATCAACGTGACTTAAAGACTGATCCCCTAACTGCCTGTAGTTAGTTAAATGTAAGAGCATTTAATTCAAAACTCATACAGTTCAAATAATGCAGAGTTCATTTTAAAGACAAAATTTAAGCATTAACTCTGTTTCCATTCGATATATTAATGGTAATATTTGAATAGTAGAGGATGTCTCTACATAGCTTTAAAAAGGTGAAGCACAGAGATCTCCGTATCACAATTTCCTGCTTTTATCCACTTGTGAAAATTCAGTTGGAACACATTTAAGAGTGCCCATAAGGTAGCAGCAAAGCACAGTCACCTGCTTTATAGACACGAAAAGTTGGTTCTGTTTTTAAAACAATGCTCTCTGAACCGCACATTAGGATATCCCTACTGTTCCTCAAATTAGGAACCTGACATAAGTTTTTGAATTATTATTTTTTAAATGGCTTCTGGTTTTAGTCTTAGGCAGCGCTAATTTCTTGTAAATTGGAAGTGATAAATTATTCAGTTTGCTAATAATGGCTTTCCAGATAGGTGTAAGGCACTTTCTTGCAATAGCAGGAATGGCAGTTAAGGTTAAAAAATAGCTCACATTATGCTCACATTTCCTCCCACATTAATAAAGTTAAATTGCCTCTTGAATTGGATTCTATGGCAAATTTCTATAACAGAAGTTTAAAGCTGACATCAAATTCGAGTATAAGTGTATAAATAAATTACTTAATTTTCAAAGCTGCGGAAGTCAACTGGAGATGTTCATTGTTCCACAAGTTGGACTAAGGTCACATATGAAAGCTCTTGGCTTTCATCTTATGACTTCTTGAAGTTTTGTTTCTTGCATTATCTCTATATAATCTACAAAAAAAGGGTAATGAATCCTTGCTAATCTCACACTAAGATCTTGTAACATAGATTTTTTTGCATAGGCAGGTGTATTCTCTGAGCAGGAAAATCTCACCACTTGCTGGTAAAAGATCAACCACCAGAACAACACTGTGGTCCTACAGATCTTTTCCCAAGTGCATACCTGACTACACTTGAAAAGAAATGCAAATTCACTGAAGAAAAGATCAGAGGGTATGATTAACTTATTAACTCCTATTTAATAATTTTGCAAAATAATAAGGAAGCAAAAATTACCCATAAACTCCCACTGCCCCCACAAATTAATTGTGGTTTAAAAGTAGGAGCTAAATTATGAATTCTCTATCCACTCAGAACTATCTGAGAGGTTAGGAGCATAAATTAAATGCCATTTAGCTTGCACATCTCTGTGAAGGCTATCAAGTCATATTCTCACTGCTTCCTAATACAAATGTGGAGGTGATGGATTTGGATGCTTCAAGTTCCACAAGTTTTTCCTACAAGATCAGTTTGGAGATGAACAGTTAAGATTTTCATGCTGTTAACATTTGTTCTTCACGTTAAACATGTGTCTTGTGAACTTTACTGTGTTGTTCCTTAGCCTGTACTGGCTACTGAAGCCTTCAAGTTCTTGCAAAGTTTAATCAAAACATAAGGAAAAGTCTTGTGCCCAGACTGGAAAGAGCATTATGGAAGGGTGGTTGCCAATTACCAGTAGTGACAGTAGTTCACAATTGCTTATGGGTTCCCTTTTTTCAAAAAAAGAAAAATTAATGTGAATTCACTGTGATCTTTTGGGGGAGGATTGTATTTTCCATTAGTATCCAGCCAGTCCTGCTGGATAATAACCAATTTCCAGCATGTGTCCTGTGTCACAGAAAATATGCTGAGTCTTGCCTTCAACATCATTGATGCAAACGAGTTTATTCTAGCAGGAAAACAGCAGAAACCAATCAACAGAAAACTATCACCACTTATTTTGTGCAATGTGGTGCAGCTTTTCCAAACCATGCCACCCTTTGCAGGCACAGCTTTGATCTACCCAGTATCTCTCGCTGCCTGCATCTCCTGCTTTGGTAGCCATGAAGAGCCCAGAGTTACAAGCAGTGTCTCTATAGTCAGGCATGTGTAGTCAGGCATGTCTGCCTAAGCACAATACAGGCATGTGATGTATTTCCTGCAATATAATAAAATAGTTCTGTATTTAATTTCAAAACAAAGAGTCTGAGAACTGCACTGCTCTCATTGGGTCTATCCAATGCTCTATTGAAGAAGAGTTCCCAGGATGAAGAGATCTAGGAATTACAGTCTATATCCTTCTTATTAGTATCTTATTATTAAAGTACTTTTATTATACTATTAAATGTTGTGCCTTTTTAATTTAAATTGGGGAAGAACCCTGCACAACCAGGCTGTGATGATACTTCTGTGCTCTTGTTATTCCTGCCCACATCCCCTTGGCAGGGCTTTGGACCTCTTTGCTGCAGACCTTGGTACCTTCTGAGCAGCCTGACAGGAGTGGCTGGACCCTCTGCCTTAGCTCCTGGGATAGATTATGGCTGGTAATAGGAGGGTGTGACTGACTGTTCACAGCTCCTGGAAAGCTGGATGGAAGAGTACCAGTTATTCTAGGTGCTGTCAGTGTGAGGGACACGGAGGTGCATGAATGTGGGGCCATGTACCAGGCATGGGTGGTAGCCAAGGTTTAAAAAACCTCAGTGTTATGGCAATTATGGTTCTGAGAGAAGTATGAATATACACAGTTTCCTATTTTGTTCTGCTCCACCTTTGTGGCATGCACACTGTCCTGGAGCTCCTGCTTTTCTCCAAAGCCAGCCCTGCTCTCTGGTGAGGACTTCAGTCCAGGCAACTCCTGAGGTCAGTGAAGCTTGTACCACGCAGCAGGCAAGCCTTGCTCTTGGGGAGAGCTGACATGGGGTCTTTTCTGGCTAGGCAGGAGGCACTCAATTTGCTTGCCCCTTTTCTGTTGGCCTATGAGACCTTTGTGCAGGCTCCTGGAGCAGCTGTTTCCCAGATTCCTCTGAAACAGCAGTTTTTTCTTGAATCCTCATGGAAGCCTTTGTCGTCTCAGAGCCAAGTAACATGGATTTCAAATTACAGCTTGAAATCACTTTCAGAAAGGGCAAAGACTTTTGCTGCTGAAGCAGAGTGTCAGGCTACTAGCTGAAGAATACCAGGAGGAACCTGAGAGATGTCTTGGCCTACATCTCTTTACTGGGTTGCACTTCCAGCCTGTCAAGTTGCTGAGGTAGTGTCTCTGTTGAGAGGAAGTTGTGGGCAGGGTGTGCTGTGAAGAGCTTTTTGCTTTGAATTTACTCCTCTCTTTAGTCTGTCACAGTTCAGATTTATTAACCTCTGGACATCCTTCTCTGAGGGAGGGAGAAAAATACTGGAAGAGTTCTGGAGAACAGCTGAAGAGTTATCTAAACCAGCTTTTAGTAGTGACTGAATGTTTGTATTAGTGGCAGACAGGCAGTTTATTGTATTTATTGTTTTTACCTCCGATTACAAGTGATAATCATCACCAAAATGCTTTTTCAGAACACTCGGGAGGTGCTTATGAGATAATGAGGCATAGAGGCAGAATGGATTACGAGTGTGTGCAAAAAGCCCAACAAAAATTAAAAACCTTTTGTTGTACAGCACAGCTAGAGATAAAAATCTTATTTAGCTATTTGATGTAGCTCAGTGTGTGTTTATCAACTGCTTATAACAGTACACCTCCTTCTGGAGATGATTCCAAATTCCCTACCCCAATTCCAGCACCTGTTGCATCCGTGGTGTTTGCAGTGTAGAAATGTCCCTAAATGCATTGGGAGCGGGATGGATGGTAAGGTGGGATGGTGGGATATGCAAGTTATCAAATGCTGTGGATGAGGAAAAGCACAGCACCGCTGACAGCTATGAGTGCCCCCGCTGCCCTCTGGGGTCAGGAGGTGACCGCACGCTCCGGAGGGGCCTGAAGGGAACCTGCCATTAACACAATAGCTCCGCCTCTAGCACAGCAACACAGACAAAAGCTGAAAAAACATAGTTGGTGTTCTCTTGGAGTTTACTTAGGTGCAGGATAGCAGAGTGGTTCTATTCAGACTCTGTATTTGGGTTTTGTCTGTTTTGAACTCTCCCAAACCTCTGCTTCTGCCAAAGGCAATATTCTTGTCCATAGTTTGTTATCTGTGGGTAGTTGGATTAACACATCCACTCTGTGCTACATCATCCTAACTTATCAGGATTTTTCTATTCTTTTGCAACTGAAACACTGATTCCTTAAGACAAATGTAATTAATGAAAATAGGTGAGAGAAAAAACCAAGATTTTAAGAAATTCCCTATAACCACATCTCTGAGTATTTTTCTGGGAATTTACGGATTTTGTCTTACCTTTCAAATCTGTTTCCTTGTTTTATTTTGTCATACATTTTTATTAGCAAGACCAGTAAGTGTGAGACATTTGGGTATTACCACTCCTAAAGTTTGTGCAATCTCTGTCCTTCTTTCAAGTTAAGCTGGAGCAGCAGCAATTTAATTTTTTTAAATATAGATGTCTTCTGTACTATTTGAATGGGCAGTTCTACTAGCTGGGTTATGCATATATGATCTAGTAGCATTCAGAGCTTCAGTTTGTGCAGATGGTTTTTGGGGAATGTATAAACATGCACAAAAGTGCTGTAAAACATTTTCATTCTTGTGCACATTTCTTCACTCATTTGTGGTCTTACCTGTACCACGGCATTCCATTTTCTCATTGGGTTGGTTTGTCAAAGACTAAGAAATTTCTAATATTCCCCTTGCAATACCCGATGCACGGACTCGGGGTAAATGTGAAGTTACACTTGCTTAAGAAGCTGAGATTCTCATCTATCTTCATAATCATTCAAAGCTCATTAGAAACCTATGTTAGGAAAAAATTATATTAATGGTGCCGTACCTTGAAAAGAGGATCATTCTGATTGCCTGGTACTTTGTAATACCAGTAATGAGCTGAGGGAAAGGAACAATAGAAAGCACAGTAATCCTCTTCTCCAAGAATGTGCATACTGAAATGAAATTTGAGAAGAATCCGTTTTCTTAGGAAATTATTATAATGGGCACTGAACAATGGTGATATCCTCCTGCAAAGTACTGCAATCACTTCGATGGTGATTTTTTTAGCTGTATACAGATGTTTAGTTAAACTATAATAATCAAGTCAGATGATAAAGTCCAGAGAGGGATCTCAATTTACGTTTCCTAGCTCTTGTGTAATATTCTGATGAGGATAAATATGTGCAATAACAAACTGGCGTTCATCATTGCATGGTTGCAAGAAAGTACTCTTCAGCTTGCTGTTACTTGATGAAATGGTTAAACTGATCATAAAGCTGTAAACTGGCAGATTTTATGTTGTGCAGATGCTCCCTCTTTCCCTCTCCTTTGTACTTGGCTCCCAACTGGTACTTATGATCCTGCACAGAGGATTCCTTAACCTGACCTCTATGATTTTAGAACAAACGACACTTTGGCTCTTGAAATTTGTTGACTTTTCTCTCCACAGATGTTTTGCTTTGCTCCTCCTTGCCTGTCCTGAAATTTAAGAAGTTCCTGGTGTGAGCAAAGAATGGATCTGTTGGAAGGGACAGATGTGGAGTGTTATTTATTTGCAGGCTTGAAGGCCTTTGATAAGCTTTTATAGAAGAAATTTTTCATTTTATATCTCCTTGACCCATAGATATTTCTCTTTGTCTATGTTTTGAATATAAACATTGCTATACTTTCTCAAGCACAACTCATAACTCTGAGTTACATGATAAGAAATTGCTTTCATGTAAAATATGTAATTCACTATTATTTTTCCGAGTTTCCTGACTTCCCTGACCTCCTTATCAATCAAAAAAATCTCTAGCCAACCAAGCTGAAGTCCAAACTCTGCAAAGAGCTGCCCACAATTTGAAGAACCGCAGCCTAACTCTGCTCATGCAACTCACACATTTTTGTATTTTATGCAATACCATAGAGAGGAGTACAAGGCTTTCCTAAAAAATAAACAGCATTTTTTAAGCAAGCTTACTTTTTTTCTTAAAAAAAGAGGGAATTTGCATTTGAGAGCTGGTATCCGTTGACTTAAATTCCCCTACCTTAACCAAGTTTCGGCATAGAGTTCTTTTCGCAGGAAAATGTTCCCTGCTGCACCTTCCTTGAAATACTCATTAAGGAGTATTATAGATATGAGCTCTGTGACCTGACAAACCTTAAAGCAGTAAAGCCTAATGGAGATGAACTTTCCTGAAGCACTGAATAAATGTGTCTATCCTGAGAAATCTCCACAACATTTTTGCTATGTTTTATGCTAGTGTCATAAGGTAGTTGATTATTAAGAAGCTGCAAGGATTTCCTATGGGACAAAAAGTAATCAACCTCATAGCTTAGCAGATGAGGGGAGAACTCATTTAATTTACAAACATGGCTGATTTGTTGTGGTTATGTGGGACAGGGGCTGGAAAACTATCAGCATGGGAAGGAAGTTTCAAAGGTGGGGATGACAAGCTTATAAGGAAAGCCTTAACAGATTTTTATGTATGTATGTACGTATGTATTTATTTATTAACACGTGGAAATATCAGCCGTCTGGAACAGTTGTATGTTGAATTAGCTTAGCGGTGCTTTTTCCCTTCCCACACTTTCACCTTGTTATTTCGCACACTCACCTTTCCCCTCCCTTGCTCTTCCTTGCAAAAATCCTCTGTTCAGTAACTACGGCTTTCTAGAACTTTTTAGGCACGGGGCTCGGGCATCCCCAGGACCGCAAGCGCTTCGGGGGCGGTTCTGCGGGGCTGGGGCCACGCCGTGCGGGGCGCGGGGTGCCTGGGCGTGTGAGCAGCGGAGAGTGCGCGTGTGAGGAGGGCGGACTGCGTGTGTGAGGAAGGGGGACTGTGCGTGTGGCGTGTGAGTGAGGAGGGTGTGTACGAGGGGGTGTGCGAGCGAGCCCCCGGCGGTGCGGGGCGGGGCGGGCCGGGGGCTGC
>VYXD01004382.1:1883391-2125404 GCA_013397195.1 Hylia prasina | reverse complement strand
CCCCCACTTTCCTGGAGTCCTTTCTCCTCCCTCGGCGGCGGGGGCTGCTCCGCCCGGCCGCCTCCGGGGCCGCCCACTCCCTTTGTGGGAGCCGCCGCGGGAGGGGGCGGCCCCGCCGCTCCCGGGGCTGGGGGAGGGCGGCGGCGGCCCAGGGAGCCCCCGGCGGAGTCGCTGTCCCGGCGGGAGATGGGGTCACCGGCGGGCACGGGCCGCAGTCCTGGGGATCCCTCTCTGGGGAAGGGAGAGGAGCCGGAGCCCCGAGGGATGCCGCCCGCTGTCGGTAATATAAACCAGATTAAGCTCTGTTATAAGGAGCGAGAAGAGTCCTAAACCACTTTCCGGGCACGAGACAGAGGTCGCATGAAGAAGTAATGGAGATAATTTACGAAAGTTTTTCTTATTTTGCACGTGGGGTGGCCGGTGCGTTGTGGCCGGGACACGGGAGCGCTCCGCGCCTAGTTCTTAACTCTGCGAATGTCTTCATCACACGCATCCTCTTTGTTCCAAGTGCTGGAACTCGGGTTGTCCTGGTGAGACCCGAGCTGCCGAGCACATGGGCTCACTCTGTTGCTGAGTTAACAGTAATTGACTCTGTGGTGTGCTGAGTCGTGATGGGAAGCGCTGGTTAGACACCAGATGCTCTCACCTTTGGCTTTGGTCAGCTCCTGCTGGGGTCCACGGCAGAATTTCTGCCCAACTTTACCTGCTCCCTGCACGTGAATCCCCAGTCCCATTAGGTCTCTATTAAAAACCAAAAAAAAAAAGGAAAAAAAAAAACAAAAAAACCCCACACCAAAAAAAAAAAAAAAAACAAAAAACAGACAAACCCACAAAAAAAACCCCCCAAAACCCAAAAAAAATCTTGAATGGAAAATGGTTGGAAGGCATATGTTGTGCAGATGCATGACTTGTTTTCTTTATGGTGAAGTATGGTGTTTGAGATGGATATGGTGTGGGAGATTAGCATCCTGATGTTTACAGGCTGCAGTAAAAGCGAGTGTTTATTAATACAATTATGTGTACAAAATATCCTCTAGGTAAAGGTGATGTGTAAGTTTCAGAGGCCATATGTCTCACCTTGAAAATAAATATGCTTTACTTTGGTTATTAAAAATTCAGTCGTAGAAACAAATGAAATGCCAAAGTCTTACACCAAATAACCTTTATTCACTATAAATTCCTATTTGAATATATATGATAACATGCAGCTTAAAATGTAGGAATTTTCCTGAAGCTTGTCATGTATGGGAGACAAGAGCCAATACCTTTTTTGTTTTTTTTTCATTGACATTTGCAGCGATCTCACTGCGGTAATGTGCAGTTTTTATACAGCAGCCCACGGGTGCTAGAGGCATCTGGGTAAAGTACTTTTTATGTCAGTGATTTAAGCTACCAATATATTTCATTGCTTCTAAGCCACCCCTCCTGGGGATATTTAAGTTCATAATTATACTTTTCTAGTTGAAAGATCAGGTCGAGAGACCATTCCTCCTATTAGATTAAGTTGATAGAATTTTTTTTCTCAGCGTGAGAGCCCTGATCATCCGAGGAAGCTGTGAATTTCAACCCCCCTGGTGGTGAACTGCCTTACAAAAGCCACAGTTCAAGATAACTGATCCTAAAACAATGTGAAGAATGCGATGCAGATTAGAATAGCAATGTTGCTTTTACAGAAAGTAAACAACTTGAACTCAGAATTGTAAGCATCATGATGAGGTAAAAATACATTTTGAAGTGAGGATGGAAAATTTTCTCAGAGCTGTTGTCAGGAGAAATTTGGGGGGAAGGTATCTTGGCATGGCCGTGGAGAGTGCTGTGGTAGAAATCAAAGCATTTCTTGTTTTTCTGTTCAGTTTTGCTTTTGTCCTGTCAGCAAATGAAGAAACTGGGGGCTGCCACGGCTGCAAGGGTCTGTCAGAAAGCGCTGAAGTCCAGTCTAAGAAAGAGAAATGCACGATGCTGAAGTCAACTGCACTGAGCAACTTTGAAAGTTAATGATTGGTTCTTTCAGCCTAAAGATTAATATCTACATAGCTATAAAATTTAGTTGATATTTTAATTACGGGTGTTTTGTTAAAGTGTCCCTGTCATAGGGAAAAGTTTGGTTTGCATTTTCTGTTGAGTCTTTTGTATCCACTCTTCATGAAACGTAACTCAGTGTCTGAATACAGAGGAATTATTTTACAACCTCAGAAGCAAGAAGCCATTTTGGAGGCTTGTTGTAGCAGCTTTGCTCTGTTGGAACACATTTCGGACTTAAGTAATACATGTCTTCAAAGCAAAAAGGAAAATCAGTTAATTATTTTGAACCCTATTGGTTATATTTCATAAATTTGACTCTGCCACTGTCAGGTGATTTTTCTGTAATTAAAATAAAATCCTGCTACTATACACCTGTGGTAGTGTTAACTTGGAATGCTCTAGTTGTAGACTAAATATTTCCTCAGCTGCATCTCAGTGTGTTTGTGTAAGCTGGTGTGCTGAAGTAGCCTGCTCTGTTGCTCCTGGCTGGGGTTTTGCATAAGTGCTGATGCTCATGGAACTGAATGGCCCTGGGAAGGTGCTCCATCTGGGCAGAGATGAACATAGGTATTTCACACACCTGAGTTTCAGGCCTGTTTTGTTTCAAGGGTCTGGTTTACTTAGTAAGTTTTTTTAGGGTGTGACTTATATACAAATTACGACGTTATGGTCAGCACCCACAATTTTTTTTCTGAAACTTAAGTGATATAAATTATATTGTTAGAGCACATTCCCATGCAGTGGAGATTTATATTAATCTCCTTGGTTTGAGGTGGTTTGAATCCACATCTCCAATCTCTGAATTGAGTGATGTGTTACCAAATTGCTGTGACAGGTAATGCAGTGGAGGAGGTGGAGTGTGTGAAATCTCTCCAGACCTCTTTGAAACTGAGCTACTGTATAGCCAAGATGGCAAGTTTCCTTCTAGAAGAAAAAAAAGCTGATGCTTTAGTTGGATCATTAAAGTGCTCAAAATGTAAGGAGAATACGAGTGCAGGCCTCCTCTTTTATTTATTTGCCACAAGCACCTGTAAGGTGTTTGATTTCAGGAGAGACTTTTTTATTGTGCTAGTGTCTGCTGGGGTTTGTTTGTTTGTTGTTTCTTACTGGGTTACTTAAGCCTGGTACCACTCATGGGGTGGTTGTGAATCCCACTTAGTGAAAAAGGACTCTTCAGTACCTAATTCAGGGTGGTGAGTTCCACCTCAAGAAGTAATGTACTTTAATTGTAGGAGTTACAGCATTAGGCAGAAGTTTGGGATGTTGTAGATTTGGCTGTTAGTCTGTGAGCCTAGATAGGTGGATCTTGCACTCTCAGCTCACTACAACCTTGTGCATTCAAAGGTGGTTTGTGCAGTGAAATAGTTTCCTCTGACGCTTTTAAAACAGAGACAGACTTCTAAAATGTACTTGGAGGAAAATTTTCTGGAGTTTCAAGATGAGTTAGATGTTGTATTCACAACTGCTTTCTGTATGAGATGAAAAAAGTATTCTAGGTGCTTTACCATACTGTGTCTTGGGTTCATGTATGTTAGTGGCTTGAATAGACATTGTTGCCATCAGTCTTAAATATCAGGTTTTTCCCAACATGTGTAACAGAGTTAAGTGTTATAGAAGATGAGAGTTTCTTTACTTCTAAATATTTTCCTTTGACATTTCTGCTATGTTTCCACTGATGTGAATATTGTTTCCTGATAAGAGAACAGTAAAAGAAACCTCAAGTTCCTTGAGGATTGTGAAACACTTAAAACACTTACTGCTTGCAGTGTGAGGCAGGAGACCAGTGAGCTAAAATATGACAGGAGTCTGAGGCAGAATCAGTTAACATTTTGGTAAGGTAAAAACTTCTTAATTTTTGGCAAAATTTGGTACACTTGTTATACTTGGCTTATGTTTCCACTTTTTCCTCGGGGTTGGAAATCTCACTTACAGTGCACCTGTACATCCCTTGTGTCTTTGGGTGGGCTAAGTAGCGGGGCCCCAAGATACTTCTTAGCTGTACACAGTCTTATTGAAGTTCTTAGATTGTGTGAGAAGTCACACAAAGGAACACAAGATCAAAGTGGAGCAGCACCAATAACGAATCCAGAGAAATGAGCTCCTGCCAGGGCTGTCCTATGACAGCCACTGATGTGTTATGGGAGCAGCTCTTGGGAGCTTGCAGGATGGGGGTGGTGACAGTCCATAGGGGTATGGGACTCATGGTGGGATACAGGGGAAGAACATTTTGGCATCACACAAGACTTATTTTGGGATAATTCACAGAATGACTAGATTGGAAGATCATAGAGTCCAACCCATGTCCTAACACCTCAACTAAACCATGGCACTGAGTGTCATATCCAGTCTTTTTGAACTCATCCAGGGATGGTGACTCCACCACCTCCCCAGGCAGATCATCCAGTACTTTATTACTCTTTCCCTGAACAACTTTTTCTTAATACCCAACCTATATTTCCCTTGATGCAGCTTAAGACTGTGTCCTCTTGTTCTGTTCAGTTGCTGCCTGGAGAAGGAGACCAACCTCCACCTGGCTGCAACCACCTTTCAGGAAGTTGTAGAAAGTGATAAGGTCACCCCTAAGTCTCCTTTTCCCCAGGCTAAACACCCCCAGCTCCCTCAGTCGATCCTCACAGGGTTTGTGTTCCCAACCCCTCACCAGCCTCGTTGCCTCTTCTGGATGTGCACAAGCGTCTCAACATCCTTCCTGAACTGAGGGGCCAGAACTGGACACAGCACTCGAGGTGTGGCCCCACCAGGAGAGGATGGGCCAAAGATGGGAGGGATCAAAGTGGTTCAGCAAAGAGTGAGTACGTAGGGATCCAGTGTGTGTGTGTGATGAGGCTGGTACGTGTGCAGGACAGTTTGTGGACCAGTGACTGGAGTGGAGCTGTGGGCATCGGGGGCTCACATGCCAGATACCAGGGATGCGAGATCCTGGGTGTGGGAAAGCACAGTTACTGGATCCAGTGAGTCTCCGACTTCAGCTGTGTAAGAAATCCACATTGTGGATGGGCATTGAAGTAACCTGTATCTGTGTATGAATACATATTTTTCCCTGGAGCAGGGAACAGGATGAAGCCATTGGTGGTGGTTGCATTTATGTGCTTCTGTTTTTGTGAATCTGTGTGGCTGGCCATATGTATTTGCATATATCCATATATCCATTGCATTATGTGTGTGATTCTGTATGTGCCTGTTGGGAAAATGTGCTCAGCTTTACTAGTGGCTGTGCCTGGGAGCACGGAGCTGCAGCAGCCATGGCTTTCTTGGGCTACAGGCCTTGGTACACCCCAGCATAACTCTGTGGAAGAGCAGATGTAACTCCAGAGCTCTTTGCTTTTGTTTCCTCTGAATCCATTTGACTGTCAAAGCCTTAATGTAGTGGACTTTAGTCTATATAGTACTCTGAAAAGGTCAGTTTGAGATGACCAGTTGATGATGTCACCTACAACACAGATCACATTGCATGTCCTCAGGATTGCTGATTTTGTGGATACCATTGTCTTAAAGTTACAAGGTTTCCTAAGCTCATGATAAGCACCAAAAATATATTTTGGAATGAGGTTTGATATTACTAAAAGGAATATGTAAAAGTAAAAAAGTAGTATCTTTTTTGCATACAAAAAATGTGTACAAAAAGTAATTTGTCTCAACTAGGGACAATTTTTGCTGATTGAGGTCTGACTTTTAGTAGGGGGAGAAGAAGAAAGAACTGAGAAATGTAATTTTATTTGGTAGTCTGCAAGGAACATCATGGACATTCTGTGGGGAAAATGTGCTCGGCGTTGATTAAAGCCCTAAATTTAAAATCCACTTTGTGTTTTTTTTCCCTGGTTTATTTTGCAAGAAATCGCCGACAAGCTACAGATAATTTTCTTTTTTCTCAGAGTACAAAGGTATGTGACAGAGAAAAATCCCATGAAAGCATTCGAAGTTAGACTGAAGATGAAGATAAAAAAAATATTTGTCTGTCGTAAATATTTTCTCAGTTCCCTGAGGGCTTAGAAAATGCATTTCTAGAAATTTAGGGCTATCAGTGTATGTTGATCAGTTGTTGGTATTTGCATCAGCCTCACAAAAGGTCTTCAGGTGGGGTTTGCTGCCTTCCCCTATGTTTTTTTTTTCTGTCCTGCCTGACCAAACAGAGGAACAGTGTTTTGCAAAAGTTTTGCAAGACAAGATTGGTTAGGTCAGCTTGCAGGAATTGTGATTTGTTGGTCGGCGTAAACCTTAGGAGCACATCAGTCAAACTTCCTTTTTATTTATGCTTTTAGGTACTTAAGTGATGTATCTTGTAGGCTCTGTACTGTGCCTCTGAGCTCGCAGATACGGGTACAGCTCTGTCTTTGAGATTTGAGGCCAGTGCTTCATTTGCTTGTGTGTCAGAGCAAAAATAAGGCTAGATACATCTGTGTTTATTCTTTCTTAATTACTTCTGCTCTTTAAGGGCTTCAGTGATTTCTCAGTTATTCTGTGCTCTTTTTTAGAAGCTGGAAGAAACCTGTTTTTTCCATGAAAATAATTATTTTATACACATATTTGAGTATTAAAGGCTATATACATAACAATTTTACAGGAAAACTGGAGGACTTTTTTTGTAATTGCAGTAGACATAAATAACGGCCTAAAAATAGGAAAGCATAAAATTGTAAGACTAGAAACTAACTTTCAGTATTCTAATAGCAAATCTTGTAGATGCACTTAATTTAAACTTCTCTTTCTGATGTGAAACAGCAGTTATAATTCCTGAGAAGTGCAGGGTAAAACATAGAGATAAATGCTTTGGTTTTACCTGAAAACCTGATTTTTTGAATGTTTTTTTTTAAGTACTTCTGGAAGATCACAACTGTTCTAATGGCCATGTGAGCTCAGAGAGCCATTGGAAAGGAGGTGGATTCATGGCAGGCATTTTCACCCACTGCCCTTTCCACGAGTTCCACTTGGCAGCCTTTGTAAAGCAGCAGCTAATGTGGGTCGATGGGCTGACATGGTTGGTTTTTTCTTGTAATTTCTGGGATTTTCCTACCAGGCAGAGGCTGAGAAGATCCCACTGCTGCTTTGTGTAGGCAGAGTAGATGTCAGCCTACAGCAATAAATTCCTTCTGTTTTGTCATCTTTAACTTGTTAGGTTTTGCTGATTTCTTTTTTTTTGAAACT
The DNA here is from genome assembly GCA_013397195.1 of Hylia prasina. Taxonomy (NCBI): domain Eukaryota; kingdom Metazoa; phylum Chordata; class Aves; order Passeriformes; family Sylviidae; genus Hylia; species Hylia prasina. The sequence continues at coordinate 2,118,222 of VYXD01004382.1, read as the reverse complement.
GTCATTTGATACAGTAACAGCTCTGTCAAAGCTATTCCCTAACCAATTCTTTGAGATTCAAGATTCAGATTTGAAAGTTGTTTTGCAAGCATAATGCAATTCCTTTCTGTGAGCTCATTTATTGCGCTGCGGGACTCAGCCCCCATCTTGATTCCCGCATGAGAGTAGAGCTTAAAAAACTTTTTAAGAAATGGTCATCCCAAAGTGGAAACTTGTTTTTTCTCCTTGGCTCTGCCTGCATTTTTATGGCTGCTTGCTCAGAAATGACCTTGAAAATAGACTGATGTCGACTACATTCCTAATAGTATTTGTGTAACTTTTGTTTGCTGAAAGTCTGAGAGAACAGTGCAGAACCTGTACAGGTAATTCAGAACAACTTCTCTAGTCTTGATTTGATTCTTCGATTATTTTTTTCTTGTGGACCCAATGAAGCAAGAAATTTTTAATAGCAAAATCCTAACTCTGCAAATCATTGGGGTAGGTCTTGGTGACTGTAAAAAACGTTGGAATTCAGTCATTGAGCATAAATGCCAGTTGGAGCTGTCATTGATGGTAACTTAGATTAGTATTGATTGTTTTTATTAGGTGTTTTGAAAGCATGACTGGAATTTCGCCTTCTGTCACAAAACCCAAAGAAGTGTGTAAAGAAATGTTTGTGTGGGATGGAGAGGAAAAAAGCCCAGTAGCAACTGAGATACCCAGTGCAATTTGATTGTGGCTGAGTGCAGCCTTGCCAGGGAGCACTGGAGCAGAGATCTGAGTTATCCCTCTTTTTTTGTGTGTGTATGCTGGCAGAGTGAGCTTTGTAGCAAGTGTGCAAGGTGTTGGGCAGGCTGGATGCCTGCGAGGACGGCAGCTGGGGAGCCTGACTGCTGCTCTGGTGCTCCTTACCCAGGCAGAGTTGCTGCCAGGGTGGATGGAACCAGCCAGGCTTCACTGACTCCGCGGGGGACTCCTGATCCATCTAGGGGTATCTAAACAGTGAGGGAATCTGGGAGAGTCTAGCACCAGCAGTAGCCTGTTCTTCAAAAACAGGTTAATTGAATTCCACCTTCCCTCTTCCTGCCTGTTTCTTTACAGAAGTGAGAAATCCAGCTCCTGAAAGTGTTTCACTACTGATAAAACTGTGGAAGAGAGTCCCCTGGTTTTTCTTGTCTGGTTTTAATTTAAATGCATGAATAGCTAGTGTGTTTTGTTATTCTGCACACCACACCATTCATATATTTTACTTTACTTTGCTGTGCTGTCTTTTGTGCATATCTTGCACTGCTTTAGGAGGGGAGGGCAGAAAAGGCTTCTAACTGTGTGCCAATGCCTCTGATGATTAAGTTGTTTCTACTTTATTGGCTGAGAAGGGTTAGATAACAGAAGTTTGAGGTGAAGGTTCTTTGAATTGTCAAGATCTGTGGAAACCTTGTGGTTTAAATTAGGGTTGTGAAATATATGCTGTTGAAATTTTTAGGATTGCTTTTATTTACTTTAGCTTGTAGTCTCTGAAAAGTGTGCTCAGTGCCTTCTACTAGAAAACACCCGTTAAAATATGCTGAAGAGATAAAAATTTTGATGGCAAAATGAAGGATTAAATCTACTTCACTGACTTGGGGAGAGTTGCTGTGGATTTACATTATATCTACTGACAGTTCTTTGTTCCTTCAATAGTTGCTAACTAATGTGTTCCTTTTGTGTGTCTCTTAATTGCCAAAGTAGTTCAGTTCACTCTTACGTGATAATATATCTTACAGCGTAAAGAAAAAAGTTTGTATAGGGAGAAGGCAAATGTGCTTTGTGTCTCTGATTTTCTTTTACTATGACTAGGTTATTTAGATATTATCAATAAATCTCACTAAGGCTTGAAGAGAATTTTTGGAACCACGCATTTTTTTGCTAATGCAAAAATGTGAGCTTGATACTGAAATTGTCTTTAGACATAAATATGAATTTTATACTAAAAGTTAAAGGAATTAAGTCCTTTCCAAACCTATCCCAATTTATCTTCCTTGAAGTTGGTTTACAGTGTATCTGCCAATGTTCTCCAGAGCAAGTCCATCAGTGCTAAAGGCATGCAGCAAAGGCAGAATCCATCTTTGGATGACCACTCTTTACTTGGGAGTGGTCACACTGGGGACAGCTTAGTTTTGTGCATAGTTGATAATATTGTAATGGGGATATTTCTAATTGAAGAAATGATTCTGCAAAGTACAGTGCAGGTCTTCTGTGATGTGGTGGAGGCACCCCTTGGCAGGCAGTGACAAAGTGATGTAGGCGATGGGGTGGGGAACTTCCAGAAGAGTTGAGTATCTTTCCATAGTGATGAGCAGTAGGATGTGACCTAAAGGCAGTGATGAAGCAATAGGTACAAAACACAGCTGCTGGTGGACAGCTGTGTTCTGTGGGTGTCTTGGTGTGGGTCAGGGGTTGCCATACTGATGTTTAGCTCCAGTGATGTGTCAGGTTGCTCAGAAACTTTACTGTGGGTACTTGGTGGAAAGATCTGCTTGTTACTGTGCTGCCATGGCTCATAGTGGTAATAGACACATCCAAGTTTGGGTGTTTCAGGTAGGCTGAGAATCCTGAAGGAGTGATAGGGAAAGAGGGTCAGAACGGGATTCTTGGTGGTACAGTGGCAGGGAAGAGGTCAGGAAGTTTGCCCCAAGGAGGAAAACCCATTTTGTATACCATAGAGTATCGACAGATGATACAATCTCTCTAAATTTTGAACAGCCCCCCTTATCTTTCCTGTTCTTAAGGACCATGAGAAATAAGCTGCCCACTCTGCTGCTCTACCAATATTGTTGCTGCATTTCCCACAGTCATCAGCAAAAAATGTTCGGGGTGTTTCAGGCAGGATGGATCCAGCTTTATAATGCCTTCCTATTATTTTTGTGCCACTGTAACACTGCTGAATTTTAAATTAAACTACTTGAACTCTCAGTCTGTTAGAATTTTCCTTAAAAATTGCTCTTTGGGCTGAAATGCATCATTCTTGTTTTCAGGCCAAAGGCAAAATACTTTCAGAACACTTGATTAAAATTCCATGCGACCGGCTGCGTTCTTGAGCACTAATGGCAGTGCAGAAGAGAACTTTTAAAAATATTGTTGTCTTTTCCCCCCTGTTTTTTGAGCACTTAAAATTACACTTCTTCAGGAATTTAACCTGTATGACACAAATGCCTTTGAATTTCATGGAGTCATTTATTGTAAAAAAATGAAATAAGAATTTGCACATGATAACAATTTGAAACATAAAAAACAGAGAACGATTGCCTCGCTATTAATTTTTTTGAATAGCTGCAGTTTGTGCCCTGTACATTTTTTAATCTGTGTGCCTGGAGACCAGCAGATGTAAGACCAAAAAAGCATGGTGATTTGCAGTTTTACTTTGTTGCCTAGAGTAAAATGCCTAGGGAAAAAAAAGTAAAAGTAGCAGGATATATTTTACTTTTTACAAAGAGCAGAAAGCCACCTCTATAGCATGTTGAACCGTTGGTTATTACTGAAACAAAACAACAAAACAAAACCAAACCAAAACGACCCCCCAAAAAAAGCCACCAAAAAAATTTGACAGGTTTTTTCCTCAATTAACCTTGAAAATTAATCTTGTCAGTAGAGATGAGGGAATGACCAAGTTTTGCATGTCTTTGGGGTTACACAGTAGCAAATCCTTTCAGGTCCATTCAAGCTGGAGGAAATGTGCTTCCTTCTACCCCGGAAGATCTGGCAGTGATACAAGGCTGTATGTGCCCTGATAATGGCTTTGTGCCTGTTGTGGAATGAAAACATTTTTCTTCCCTGTCTGAAAACAGGAGAGCTGGTAGTTCTGAAATGCCAAAACCTCTTCAACTTGAAATAACTTTTGTTAATAAATGGAAAAATTCGATTTAATTTATATAGAAATTTAGCTTCATCTAATGCACCTGCAATTTCTAACGTTAGGGAAGTGACAAATATTTTCTTTTAAATTAAGAAATTTAAGTAAATTTTGGGTTTACGTGTAGCTAGTTAATAACAAGCTTTCACTAAGTGAAGAACACATTTCAGAGTTCCTTTATAGTGCACCTACTTCATTTATGATTGCAAGCTGATGCCAGTTGACTCAACGGCATTTCTAACTGTTTTAACCTTCTTAATGTTTACACTACACAAAAAGTGGTAACATTTTGTTTGCTTGTGGTACTGAGTCACAGTACTGAAGTGAGAGGGACCTCTAAACCTTTAAAATTCTTCTCAAGCTCAGGTCTCCCAGAATTTGCAAGTGACAAATGGAAATTTAGAATCAGAAGGGGCCTAATAGATACTTGGGTCATAACTTCCTTTTTGTTATAATGAATGACATGGTGTGCAGCCTAAAGCTGCACATTTATGCATGGAGATTTAATTAGAATTAAACCCAAGAGGATTTTCATTTACAAGACTGTTGCTTCAGGTTGAAAACTGGTGATAGAAAAGTTCAGGGGGAGATATTATTATTTAAGAACTCATATTAAGTGGGAGTGGGGGAAGTCTACTTTGGTCTTGCATCATTAAGAGCAAAATTGTTTAGTTTTTGTTGATATTGGGGCACATTGTAAGTGACAAGTGTCTGAGGTCCCTAGTCTTTGACATGCCAGTCACACTGCCAGTGCTTCTGTTCTGTTGCTCTAAGCTAATATTATGTCTTGGGCAGCATATAAGCAAAACTGACAAGACACTGAAGTCTTTAATAGCTGTGGCGTGTATTTACTTCAGGTTTGAGCAAAGATTGTTCCCAACTGATGACTTCAGGAAAAAAGCTAGTGTGCTGGTAAAAGAAAGAACAACCCCCAAACCAACAGGCACAATCATGCAGACTCCTCAACGTGTGGAAAAAGCTTTGGGTGAACAAGAAAGAACTAATTTCATGGTCTGGCAGGTTTGTTGTTCCTTGGCAGCCTGCCCATCTGTCAACTTTTGGCTCTTGTGCTTTGGTGTAAATGCTGTGACAATTTCTGGGCAGATTATTGAACTGGCCAGCAGCATACAAAAAATCAATACTTGCAAGACATGACTTGACAGAAGAAATATTGATTATACTTTGGAAATACATGATAGAATACTCAAAAATGACTTAGCTTTCATATCAAGTTTTACTATCTGATGCTGAAAACCAGCATGAAACCTAGTTTTCTTTTATTCTATCACCCCTTAGTTTGTTCTGACTGAAATAAGTAGTAAGTTACTGTCAATATTGAAGGCATTAGAAATATGTGATAGATTTTTTTATTTATCCCCAGCTATTTTATTTTTTTTCCCCTCAAATCCCTGAAATCTATGAAAGGACTAAGCCATAATATTAGAAACCACATTCAGGGCTGGGATGTAAGCTATGAAATCTATTGAATTCACCAGTGTTTCCTATGCTCAGGCTGCCAAAGATGTGCACTCCTTTGGGAAAGAAGGTAGTGCATTTGTAGGATTGTCTAGTTGGGGCTGAAAAGCTCTAACATCTTTTAAGCATCTGCATCTTGACCATGTCTTTGCAGCCTTATCCTCTCTGCTTCCAATTTAAGTACATGTGTTGAGACACTCTCAGTGGTCTAGATCTGTGTTTGCAAGCTGAGCATGGACAGACTCGAAGGTGGGACATGGTGAAGTTTGTACCAGCTAACTTGTTAATGCATAGCCTTCTAATTGAACAGGTAATACTAGTTTAGACTGAGTACTAACACAAAGTCTCTAACCCATCTGTGGTATTAAAAATGCAGTGTGTAAGCAAACACTAGTTACTGTGTAACTGAGAGGACAAGATTCAGTTTCTACTGCAGATGTATTAGTATTACTTGGCTTTCCTTTTTCTAAACATTGAATCTGGAAGTCTGGGACTTCTTTGTTGTGGACATTTTTTAGTGAGTTTGATAATTCCCTGATTTCATTTCCTTTTCCTGATACTCCTATTCCCAATACTGCATATTGCAATGAACACTTAACTGGGGCAGGTTGCTTTCCTTGCTCTTTCTTTACCTTAGTTTTCCAATGCATTTTGTATAATAGCATGCTTCATACACTTTGAAATTTAAAATTTTTGTAGCACTCAGAATTTCTGCCCTCCTTTGGAAAAGAAAAAGCACTTTTATTTTACCTTGTTCGAATTATGTTACATTGGGCCCATCAACCTGGCTATATGCTGGTGGTTGGGAATTTTAAGGAAGACATGCAAGTTATGCCAGACACTTGATCCTTAACCTTCACAAACTATGTTGAGGAAACTAGTTGTGGGAAAATAGTGCAGCTGGTGTTCATTCTTGAAGGAGCAAGCTTTTGCTTACTTTGTTTGCAGTTGGAATTTGACAGAACTTTATTAATTTGTAGTGTTGTAACTTTATTAATTTGCAGTGTTGTAATTATTTTCAGTACATTTCTGAGCACTGAATGCTAATTAGCACATCATCTAGCCTAAGGCAGACCACAGTAGGTAAAATGCTTTTGCTGTAGTACCCTGTCTGCATTATGGCCCTCATTAATAATGCTGAGTGCACGTAAGCAACCACAGGAAAAAATATTTGGCAGAGGAGACTTTGCCATTTAGAAGAAGGGGCAAGATTTCACCCTCTGTAGCTTGTTTGTGCTCTAACAGCTTGCAGAGATCAAACAATGTTTTTTGTTACATTAACTGGTGTAATGAATTTGTTTTGTTGTCCTTTTTCTGGTGCTCCAGTTGGATTGCTTCATTGTGATTTGCAAAAGCTTGACTGGATCAGAGCTGTAAAATAATCAGCTGACTGTTCTGAAAGCGAGTGGTTGAGTGTTTAGCAAATGGCTGGAAAGTAATCTGTTTTACAGAACCTGAGCTCACCCCAGGGTCTGATGAGGAGTGTACTTCTTTTTTGAAGTGACCAGGCTCTGAAGTACAACAGTCCAGGATCTTTTGCTTACTTGGTGTGTGATGCAAACAGAACAACAGTATCTGGAAAAAAAATACAAAACTTATTTTCATGTGTGTTAAGAAAACTGTCAAGAATCTATTCCAGTTGGTGCTGATGAGGTCTGAGGCTCCACACTATTGGAAAAATGCAAACTACCAAGAACTCAGAAGGATAAGAAGTTTAGAAAATGGACTGTAGAAAGATTGAGAGGTTGTTTACATAGTCTGGAAAAGGGTGTGTGATAACAGCTCAGGTAAACAAAAGTTGTAGTCAAGATCATGACTGATCATGAATGGAGCAAAGAGGACTGAAAACTTGTAACTTTTGAAGTGATAAAGTGACAGACTAGGCTTGCCAAGGGCGTTGAGGAATACCCCTTTTTGGAAGCTCTTGAGGGCAGACAAACAGTATTTTCTTACACTAAAAGCTGATTAAATAAAATAAATTAAATAAATGTAATCTTCACTAGCTAGTATTTCTGTGATTGACACATTAGTCAGCTTTGCTCTACAATATGAGAAGAAATAGAGAATAGGTTTTAAGAAAAGATAAGGTTCTGTCATGGTGGAAGTTTCTTTTAAATCTGAAATAGTTTTATCTAAATATTGCAAATAAAAGTTTGCAGATGTTCTGGTAAAAAACCCAAACACACTCCACAGTTAAATCCTGTAAACTCGATGTTTTGCTAGCAGAAGCCCCCCTCTCTGTAGAGCTACAGCAAAAGGTGTGATCACTTTTCAAAATAATTTCTAACTGGTGGCTTGCTACCTAAGCCTGCTGTGTAAATTGTGGTGAGGCTTTCAGCTTTTTAAGTGGGTTAATGCTGCAGCTAACACATTTTTTAGGCAATGTCTCCACAAAGTGGATTATAAGGCAGGTTAAGTGTTATATCCCACATTTCTTGCTGACTCTAAGAACATAGAATTAGTACCTTAATTCCCATAGACAGAAGTTAGCAATTTCATCCCAGGAAAAGCAGCCTAGATATTTGATGTAATTACAGGGTAGGATTCTGATGAAAGTGTATAGTGAAGGTTAAAGTAGGGATGCTTGTTGGTCAGACACAATGAGGATAAATTTACTGAGCAGGCTAGGAATCTGCACTGAAGCTTAATAGTTCCAGGGCTTTTATTTAGTAAACTCATTTAATGCAAAACTTGAATAAGATAGAACAACTAAGTCAAATCTGTGCTATTGAAAACTGTCTGAGAATGTTATAAAGAATGTGACCTCAACTTTTGTTGTAATGCTATTACATATTTTATACATTCTAATACTGTGACATTTCATTGCTTTTTTTCCTTAGTTCATTCTGTTCTCCTGAAGTGCATCAAACTATTCCAAACAACTGTTGCTGTGTACTCTGTAAATGTTTTCTGTAAAGGGAGAGTCCATTGCTTGCGAGCAAACTTCAGCATTGCCGGCTTGTTATGAGCTGCTGATTGCCTGAACATTTTTAAAAACGCTAACTTGCAAATGAGATTAGACCCCTTCAAGTATTTCTGTGTTCTGAAGAACGACCCAATAAAAGCTCATTGTTACTGAACACATCAGCTCTTTATGTTTTTTAAGCCAGATCTACTTTGTTCACTTGCAAATTACTGCTTTATTACACTCAGCACAAAAAAAGGCAAAATACTTAGAAATCAGGCTCTTGGCATTACTGAATGTCTCAATTTTGTTCACTGAAGTCTGGTTTAGAGTCTTCATTGTATACACTAATGAACAATCCAGAATACTTTCTGGACTCAGTTCTTGGCTTGCTTCATATAATCTTCATTTCCTATCAGTTTGTCTTTAAAAAAAATCCCAAACAAATGCCTCCCTAATTTCATTAGCTTTCTAGAAAGATCAGACTGATCAGTGAATTTGGATTCAGGAAGAACAAGTCCTAAACACTGCATTTCTGTAAGAGTTTTGCCATCTTTACTGTGTTGATCTGGATACCAAAATGTATTATCTTTATTGCGCTTGTTGAACATGTTCGGTGGTGTAGTGAAGCCCATGTAAAGTAGAACTCTCATGTGCATCTTTCTGTTTGTACAACTGTTTGTAAAAGAAATTATTTTCATCAGCTATGCCTCTGCAAGGAAGATTTTTATTCTGGGGACTGGCTCCCTTTCACATGCCATCTGTAAAAAGTAGTTTTACCCTGTTTGTCGCATTGTGAGGATTCATACAGTTAAACATGGTCAAAAAACCAGATCATGCATGCATTTTGCTAAAATGCACAAATCCGCTTCTATCCAAAACAGAACAGTGATTAAATACTATTAATTTTCTGATTGAAAGAATGCATCAGAAAATGAAATTGGGGTTTCATTCAGATCCATCTGTACAAAGTGTAGCCAAGGGTCCTACATTGAGAAAACTTTAATAGAAGGAAAGGAAAAAGTATGTCCAAAAAGCCTTTGATGGATGGCTCACAAATGCATATGATTTTCATATTTGCACTTAGTGATGGATATGTGCTGTGGGCTGAGCATGGAGAGTAAGTCTAATATTGTTGGACTGTGGTGATGTTGCTTTACATGGATAGGATATCTGAGCTAGACAAAATGCTCGGTGAGTCCAGATATGTCAGACTCATTGCATGGAATGTACTCAGTACTATGGAATGATTATAATTGCTGTGATCTGCTTGTGTGCAGTAAATCAGGTGTAGATCCAGAAAGAGCAAACAGCTATGCATCGACCATAGCTGCAGTTACCAGAATCCTGGAAATGTCCCAAATCCTTGAAATGCTTTTTGGTGAGAACTTTAGGGTGCTTGGTAGTGTAAATATGTAACAAAGTTAAAGCTTACAAGCCCACAAAGAATTAACTTGAGTCTCCAGGAAAGATGATATTTACATTAGCAACAAGGAGCTTGTGAGGACTTCTATATAACCTGGTTTAAAGCAGAATAATTCCCAAAGAAATGCACGCTGTATGCTCACCCATTGGCTTTACAATAGAGGGATGGCTGTCCTGGCTAGAGATGCCTTTTATTTAGGAAATCCATGATGACCTGTATGAATTAACAGTACTTTTGAATCTGCCCCAATAAGCTGTGTGGACAAGCTCCACCCGTCCCTGTTTATTTGAAGAATCAGAGTCAGTAGGCATATTGGAGCACATAAAATATAAATTGCCTCGTCTACCTTAAAGCTCTTTGCCTGCCTGTCTTCTTTTTCCCTGCCATATTGCATGCTGACCAGGTGTTCATCCTTTGAAAATGTTACAACTGGCATCATTATGAACAAGCCTTTTTCCTGAGTTTTTCTGAAACACTAATGCTATGTACTTCATCATAAGGTCTGCCTGCTGATCTGTACATACAGCAAATCCATCTAACCTCTGAATTACCTCATTTCATGAAGGATTGAACAGTGTAGAGTGTAGAAGTGACAAATTTTGCACTACCCACACTGCATTTCACCTTACTAGGGATGTAATTCCCTCCACTTCCTCTGACCTTGGGGTGTTTTATCTCTCTAGGAAAGCTTTGAATGACATAATTCTGACAGTACCCACTCAGATTTTCAGTTCTCCCTTACTAAGTTTTAGTCGTGCATCTGGCTAAAATCAAGTCCTTACAAATGAGAGCAACTTGCTTGAACATTTAATGAAAACATTGTGCTTAGCTTTTGTGCTGAGCTGTAGTGAACCAATTGTTGTTCTTTCTCAAGGTCAAATTAACATCAATACACTTTATTTTCTGGCATTGGGGTGTATGTGAATCTCTGGTTTGAGGAAATGAGCATCTGAGTGGCTGGAAAATAATGAAAGAGTTCACCTTACCATGAAAAGAGCTGGCCAGCAGTTAGAAGTAAATGAGTTTTGTTTAAAAATTCTTCCAGTTTTTCTCAGGACCACCATAGTCTCTTGCAGAATGCGGAGCTGTAATTCCCATGGTTTTGCATGGAGCACTTGCCTTCCTTTCTAGTGGGATTAATACAATAAATCCAATTCAATCTATCATTTGTGCTGTACTTTAGATAGAAAACTGTGAAAGTCAAATGGATGAAGGGTGTAGAGGTTAAGTCCTAGGAGGACTAAGGAGGAGAGACTAAGAGGGCTGGGGTTGTTTAGCCTGGAGGGAAGAAGGATCAGGAGAGGCTTTATCACTCCCAGTAACTACCTGAGAAGGAGGGTGTAGCCAGGTGAGTGTCAGCCTATTCTCCCAGGCAACAAGTAATGACATGAAAGGATGTAGCCTTAAGCTGTGCCTGGGGTGATTCAGCTTTGACCTCAGGAGGAATTTCTTGATGAGAATAGTTGTTAAACTTTGGAAATGGACTGCCCAGGGACGTGGTGAGTCCCTGTCCCTGGAGGTATTCGAGAAATGACTGTATGTGGCACTTGGTGCCATGGTCTAGTCAGTGTGGTAATCAGTTAGAGGTTTGACTTGATGATCTCAGAAGTCCTTTCCTAAGGACTAAATGGTGCTGTGATGTCCCTAAAAATATAAATATCATTTGCTAAAATTTCAGTTTAATGAAATATGGTATCTTCTGATGGAGTTTTGTGTCAGTTACGGCCACTTGCATTTCATACTAGGATATGATGACAGTCAGCTGTTTATCTGTAAATGGCTCATTTAAGTGACTGATTCTGTAGTTGCTCATCTTTATCATACCTACTCCTTTCTACAAGGCATAAAAATATCTTACCAGATGTTTGGTTTTCTGTTTTTTTTTTGGGGGGGGGGTGGAGAAGTGGGGGAGAAGGGAGGTTGGCAGAGCAGCATCTAAGAGCTTTTGTACTTGAAACTCTGAGTACCTGGCTCTCCTTAGTAAAAGAATAAAAAGGAACAATGTTCTTTGAAGATGCAACTCATTTATTTGAAATTTCCCCTTTTCAATTTCATTCGTTGCAGATGCTTATTGTTTCCTAATAAATAATTTCCTACCACTATTCTTCATCTTCCCTGAAATCAGTGGCTGCACCTCTGCAGATTGCCTTAAAATTTAAGTGTGGTAAAGAGATTCACAGGTGAACATAGTCAACTAGGATTTGAAGAGATGCAGGATGGAGCCAACAACCACTTACTTTTTATTTGGATTCTGGGGCAAAACTTCAGTGCAACTCACTTGGATTGAAGTGCTTTTTTTTTTATCTCTGTGGGACCCCGAAAACTCATCATGAGGTAGCGTTGCTATTCCTTTGGGACAAGTCTGTTGACTGAAGGTTATTGGAGGGAAATTATTTCACTGTAGCAAATGACACTGGAAGGAAATGGCAGGGCTGCTGTGTAATGTGAGTAAGGTAATGGGTGACCTGGGAAGTAATGGATAGCTCTTGAAGACAGGCTGGTAGACCCCTGCATGAACAGTAATTAATATTGAATAGGAAAGATTTTATATAATTGGAGAGCAGTGTTAAAAAATACACACTCTGCCACCACTGAGCTTTCTTGTTGCGTAGGAAAACAGAGGACAGCATTTTTTCTTTGGCTCCAGCTTTACATCTGGAGATGCACTGCATACATACTGCAAAAGGTGAGAGAAGCCTGTGCAGAAAACATCTTACTGGCAGAAGAGCCTCACTACTCACCAAGAGTAGTCATTAGGATGTCTTCAGCATCCTCATCTGCATCAGATTTAGGTGTAATGAGAACAAGCCATCTGACCTAGTCTGGATTTAACATAAATGAAGTCAGGATTCAAAAAAATAAAAAGCTCCATCTCCTTCCTATTAAATTTCAAGTATAGCACAATTGAAAACACAGCGTTTGTTATTCATACAGTGGTGCAGAGGGTTAGGATTTGGCCTAATTTTCAATAGCTGAAGGCAAGTCTTAAATAACAGTGAAACTTTTTCTCCAGGCTTTCTCGGGTAATACAATTACTGGGCAAAGACACTTTAAAGGAATATTGAATGCAGCCTTGTTAAATCATGGAACTGTTGGGGTTGGAAGGGACTTCTGGAGATCATTTGGTCCAATAACACTGCCAAGGCAGGGTCACCCTCAGGAGGTTACACAGGAACTTGTTCAGGTGGGTTTTGAATGTCTCCAGAGGGAGACTCCATGACCTCCCTGGGTAGCCTGTTCCATTGTGCTGCCACCCTCACTGTGAAGAAGTTCTTCCTCATGTTGAGGTGAAACTTCTGTTTTAGTTTATGGCCGTTGCTCCTTGTCCTGTAGCTGAAGAGCGCAGAAAAGAGTCTGGAACCATCCTCTTGGCACCCACCTCTGAGATATTTATATATGTGTAAACAGCTAAGGAAAGCAAAACTTCAATATTGCAGTCTCTTTTGATGTATATTGTGGATAATGAAGTAAAAGAATTCATACAGTTTTACTAGTGGAATAGGCATATATTTTCACAAATACTGCTTGATTTTTATTTTTTTTTCCAGATTTCCTTTTAGAAGAAGAAAAATGTGATTTTAATACCTTACTATTGCAACACTAGCAATTTTTGTGGCATTTTAGCTTTGATTTTAGCCTACTGAGTTTAATCTGTAAAGACAGGACGCTTCTTTCCAAAATTGCTTCTTTTTCAGAGTTATTTCTGAGTGGAAATGGAATATCTGTTATACCATAACTATGCAAGAAATAAAAGCTTTTTAGCAGATGAGAGACAGCTGGAAGCTGATTGAGAAATTGTGCTTAACTTCTGTCACATGCAGTATTCTAGAAATTTTATCAGTAGCCTTCAAACCAAAGTAAAACTTTACTCCTTTTAGAAAAAGCAAAGGATTCCTGGTCTGGTAGCGGTAATCTTGAAATTTAGTCTGTTGTTACATTATTCCAGTGCACAAGAGCAAAACTATTTGCAAGTACAGTGAAGTGTTTGTATAAAGATTAAAAAGTGGCAAGCAAAATATCCCTTAGACTTTACAGAGAGACTGCAGAAGAAGCCTGTTGCAAAGGTCTAAAGTTCAGTCCTTGAATCTTTCAAGTCTGGAGTGTCCTGTTCAGGCCAGTAGTGTTGCTGCTACAAAGAGCTTGTGTTAGCCTTCGTTTTCCACACCAGCTGAGTGTGTGCTCTACAATCCCTCTTGGATTCTGGCAGTGGGCCAGTTGTCCCCCAGGTTTTGACCAATTCACTTTACAAGGGAAGGTTTAGTAATGGGGCAGGTTGGTTTACAAACTCTTGTGTTCCCCAGCATAAAGCATCCGAACATGGAGTGAAATAACAGGAATGCTGCTGTCAGGGTGCCAACTTTGCATGCCTTACAATGTGGCTGATAAACATTATTTCTTTCAAGGCCTGTTTCCTGCCATTTTGAACCTGGCCAGCAATGCTCACATCTCCACCAATGCCACCTGTGGGGAGAAGGGACCAGAGATGTTCTGCAAACTGGTGGAGCACGTCCCCGGACGGCCCCTGCGCAACGCCCAGTGCCGCGTCTGTGACCGTCACAGTGCCAATCCCAAAGGCAAGCCTCACGTGTTTTGGATTTTGTTTGTTTTATGAGTTTGTGTCTTTTTTTTTTAAACCTTCCCCTCAGATAAGTGTATTGGAGTCAAATATGTTTTGGTTTTAGTCTCTTTGCTATGTGAGTGCAATTACCGCGGAGCAAAGGGCTGACAAAGTGTGAGCACCATGTATCACCTGCAAGATCCAGTGACAGCCTTTTTGTCTGAGGGCAGATTTCAGCTTTTACTTCTTTATGACAGGAAGAGATTGTGCTTTGTGTGAAATGAATGTGCTAGATCAGAAAAGTGCAGTGATATTTATTTTCAAGAGATGTTTAATTATTTTGCTTTGAAACAGAGCAGCACCCAATTTCCAGTGCAATCGATGGTACCAATAACTGGTGGCAGAGTCCCAGCATTCAGAATGGAAGGCAATACCACTGGGTCACCATCACCTTGGATTTAAGGCAGGTGAGTAACATTTATGTGAGTGTCATTAAATGGATGTGGATACAAGTCAATACAAATTGCTTGCAGCTCTTATGTGTTTAGATAAAACAAAAAAAGTTTTTAGTAAAAACTCTCATCCTTGTTCTTTCTGTCTTGGTAACCAGTTCCATCTGTATCAATACCTTTGTCTTCGTAACTTTTCTCTGCCTCACTCTTCTGTCTTTTCCTCATGCTTCTGTCTTTTCCCCAGCAGTCCTATGATACTGTTTTCTTCCACCATTTATTTCTTAAAACTTGCTTGAAGTCTGTGTTTTCAAGGACTTATTTTTAAACAGCAATATTTTCAGGATATATTGCCAAAAGCACACATTTTATATGTGAGGAGGCATCTGACTGATGCCGATCATCATCTTGTTGGAAGGAGCATTCGAAAAATTGTTCTAAACTATTACAGCTAGGAACTTCTGCTGTCTGCTGTTCTGCAGAATTGGGGTTTAAATTTCTGAAACAGTGATTGGTGACCCTGGCGAGTCTGGAACTACCTAAGTTGTGGCATATGTGCTGGCCTACCTAAGTTGTTTGAAAATTATAGCTCAACAATTCCTTATTAATATGAGGATGCCTCCAAACTCTGGAAGAAGCAGCTTTATTACTTATTAAGAAATGCATACTTGACATGTAGAATTGGTAAGAAGCTTCTGCAGGGTCTCTAGACACTGCTTAAAAGTTATTTTAAAGATGAAAACAGAAGGTTTAACTTTGATGTTTTCAAATAAAGCATAGGTTGAGCAAGTGCCTAGTTTGCTCTTTAATTAGAAAGAGGAACTGTTAGGAAAATAATCACAGGGTGTCTTTTGTCAGTGACAGAAGGTTTGGATAGGATTTTTGTGTTGTTTGAAGAGTTAGCTTTGTGTTTAGTTTGTAAATGGACGAACAGGAAGGAAAAATGAAGGAGGAGGGGATGCCTTAGTTTTTATCCTCCTAGAACAATTTAACTTTGGAAACAGACCAGCTGAGCTACCCTCTGAATCATTTATTCTTCAGTCTTAGTGCTGTTGATGTTTCAACAAATACATATCTTTCCTCTCCCGACCCATGCTCAGTTTCACTAATTCGATTTGAAAAGTTTCCCCTAAGGGGCCTTTCTTCTGTATTTTCCCTAGAGAGTTTGAGAGAGAGAAGGCATCTAGGGCTATGCAAACAGAATGTAAATTACTGCTCTGTGAGAAAGGATTTGGTTAATAGAGATTGCTTGAAGTCAGTGAGTTATTAGGGCTGACTTGGTGTGCTTACTTTAAATGAGGCAGCACAAGTAAAGAAAACACAAAAGAAAAGCATATGAAAGACCTTAATGATTTTAGTAATTGTTTACTTCATGCATTTGTTTCAGAATTACTTAAAATAGAACCTGTAAAATATTCCTGAAAGTCAGTACCTGTGTTCATAATAACTTCAGCGTTGGTACTTTTTTCTTTTACATTTCAAGCTTTGTGCATTAAATCTGTCAAGTATGATATTAAAGTAAACAAGTCCTTCAACTTTCCTTGCCAGAGTATAGAATATATTCACACCTTTTTGTGATGTTAAAAATGACCATCTGGTCAGAAGTTCTAGGACTAAGAGATTATTTGGATTATTACCATTGTACAATTTAGAGATATAATCCAAGCAGTTGGTTTGGTAAGTGCTGAAATATACTCTTGTCTGGCAAATATGGGGAAGATTCCCTTAGCTGGTGAACACTGACTCCACTCCAATTTCCCTAGGTGAACCTGTATGACTGTATTGTATGACATCTCTTGGCTTCAGGTTGAAAGGAATAGAGGATATTCTTTTAGCTAATACTCTACCTTGTTCTTAGTCTGTTTAGTCTAAAACCAGCTGCAGTGGAGAATAGTTTGATGAGATCTCAGTGAGAAAAAAGGGCTGGCTAATAAAATCAGCATCAAAATTGCTGGTTTTTATCTTTCTCCTTTGCAGAATCTGTGGTATTTATAGCTAATATAGCATTTTATAAGGATCGTGAGTGCTTATGTCATGATTTTCTAGCTCATAATACATCGTGACAACTAGGTAAAGTTATTCTAGTGTGCTGTTCAGTCTTTCCATGATCCACATGTATGATAGTCTTTCCTTCCCGCACTCTACACCACTGTCTCCTCCTCCCCCTTTCCATTAAATGTATGGCAATGATCCAAAACTTGGGAAGGAGTAGTGTAGCAATGAGGTGTAGGATTGATGTACAAGACACTAAGATTTGATTTATGACCTTGTGCTTCCTACACTGGTAGTTCTACAGAAACAAAATACACAGCAGCGGTTTTCTATAAAAACGGCATTTTTTGCCTGAGTTTGACTCCTCTGGGCAGTTGCACTGTGCAATCACAATTCTTATAAATCCTGATACGTGTTAGTGGTGTGATTGAGCCAGCTGTAAAATATTACTCTGTGACACCATTAAACAAAGACCACTTACCTCAGTTTTATTACCTTTGCTTTGGACTCCTAAAGGTATTTAAATGTGCTCTGTATCCTTGGTGTAGCAGAAAGGCAGATGTTTGCGTATCAAAAAGTTCTTGAATTGCAAAACAAGACTAGTTCTTCTTGGAAGACCCATACTATTAAGCTGAGTTGAGAAAACAACTCCAGTTCTAATTAAGTCATAGCTCATGAATATTTTGTGAGTACTGGAGTGGAGAGTAATTTGTAGTTTCTGTTACTATAAAGTAAAAAAGAATGTAAATATTATAGTATGATTTTTCCAGAGTTTTCACCTTGAAACCTTCACAGGTTTCTGTAAAGATACATGATTTGCTGATATAAAAAAATACTCTTCTGTTGATTTTACAGGACTAATGCTAATTTATTGTATGTGGCAAGCTTCCTTGAAAGCCTTTTGTGGCTTTGTAAAACTGATGATGCAAGATTCAGCATGTTTATCTGTATATTCTTACAATAAGATTCCTGAGTAAAACCAATTTTCCTTCTATTCCAAATTAATGTTTGCATATAATGAATCAAAATCTTAAAGGATAATGAATGAGACTAGAAGTTTTGCTGGATTTAGTGTATTTTGCACGTTTAACATCACAGCATCATCAGAGCAAAATGTTGCAAGCAATTGCTAGGCTTCACAGTGTCTAAGAGCATGAAGCTGTCATTATCTCTTAGAAAGGTATTTCTGTAAACAATATAAGCTGATATACACCCCTTCATCTAGTATTCTACTCTTTAAGAATATTCAAGAATGATGCACTTGGTGTTGCTGGATCTGCATTCAAGGAAACAAGGTTTTTTAGAAAGTCTAATTAAAGCAGAAATTTCTTGTTTTGTTGGCATTGCAGCTACGAGAAAGAGGTTTTGCAGTACAAGTGTATTTGGCTGATGTTAACAATCAGGATCGAAATGCCTGTAAAATGACACTTCTGATCTGTGGCTTGGGAATTGCTAACTTGCTTTGACTTGCCCTTTTTGTCCTTGTAGTTCAATAAGGAAATTAGTTCTGAGAAAGTTATACAGTCAAATTAAAGTGTACAAATCATTAGCTCTTGCTCAGGTTAATCACATGGCTGGTTGGTTGGTGCTGAATGAATGTGGAAAGTGATAAGAAACTGCCTTTGGTGATGTTCATACTTGAAGAACTTATAAAAGTCAAATTTTGTAAAAAATGTGCTCAAAGGAAAATCAGTTTGTACTACATGGACTTGTTGACCTATTATGGGTTGCAGAGGCTGTGGGATAGGAGGTCTGCAAACCTACCTACAGACATTCCTTAAAACATCTTCCTCTGTGAACACTGTGAACACCTTGGTCCCTCCCTCCAGCTTCATTCCCTTGCTTGGAAACATAATCCCTGAGAACAAAGGTCCTCCTGGTAGAATGTCTTGTGACTTCTTGAGTCTGAGAACATTTATACAAAATCCTTTATTTATTTATTTAACCTATATTATTTGAGGGGCTGACAAATTTTCTTGAAGTTGTTGATGTTCATTATCCTGTGGATTTACCTGTGAGCTATGCGTGTAAATGGAAGAGTTGAAAGGAGATCTAATTTATGGAATTGTGCATTAAGTTTGTGCACAGTTGCTGTGAAAATGTTAATATTTAACTGGCTTTTCCCTCCACTCCCCCCTCACCAAGGACCTTGATATTTAAAATAAGTTTAACTTGCATACTCTTGTGAATACCTTTTACTGCAGCAGTTAGTTTGTAGTGAAGGATTGCTCATTGTTACTAGTTGCAACTGGATTTAAAACTAGCCACATCAGCTGCAGACTATAATGGGTCTTGAAAAATCTCAATGTAATCAAAAGTAGATCATTTGTTGTTCAGCCAACTGTGTAATAAGTAGGGAAGCAGTTTAGTTGATGACAGCAAGCAGAGAGACAAAAAAAAAAAAAAATAAAGGGACATATGAGAGTTTTTGAGGGAGATGTTTTACCATGGTATTTGAAAAAGGTTTGGGTTCCACTCTTGCATCTTTTATGCATTTGAGAAAGATTACTGACTTCAAAGGAACTTGGAAGTGCGTAGCTCTTTCTAAGACCAGTCAATAAAACTTCCCTAGTTTTAATACTTTTATGATGTTCTCATCTGTGATGGAGAAAATACCCATACAAACAACTCCTGCCACATACAAGTGTCTTCAGGTTTTGGTTACTGAAATAATAATACACCAGATTCTCCTTGGCCATAACTGAGTGCAAAACTCAGTACCACTAACTGAGTCAATGAAATCCAGGTTGTGTGTAGGGAATATCATTGTTTGGCTAGAAGTCTGCCTAAATGATGTACTTTGTTGCTTTAAAACCGTGTATTTTGGCTTTTATTTTTCAGTTGGAGATTGTTGTTGTGATGTAGGTTTTATTTAAAGCGCACTCTTCTCTTTATGGAAGCTGGATTATAATTCTTGATATTCATTTAACTTTGATCAAATTTTAAGATTGTACACCCCAGAGAAATTTTATTTCTAAGACTGACTAAATAGTGAGCTGGCTTCTCCTTTTGCCTGCATCTGCATTGCTGGAAGGTCACAGTAAAATACTAATTTTCTGTAAATTTTCATATTTATTGGAACAATTAGAAATGTTCTGTTTGTATCTGATGTTTAGCGAGATAAAACTGGGGTGCCTGTGAAGAAAGTCAAACCAAGTGAATATTGTTGTTTAAGTAATCTCTGATTTTAATAAAAAAGATTGTTTTACTTTTAAAAAGATACTATTACATATATGTAGTAAAATATTTTAAGTATCACAAATGTTTTTCCTTCTCATGTGCGCAAGATCTCCTAATCAAAGCTTTGTTCACTTAAATAATGTTTTGTTTCAAAAGTAGTTTCCTGAATTGCATACACAATGCAGTTACTATTTATCTTTGTGAGTTTATTTCCCCATTTGGCAAAATCAAAACCTGCGTTCATGTGGCAATTATTGTTCTTGCTCTGGCTTTAATCTGTATTGCAAAAAAAATAAAAAGGCCCAAAAATTTAAATTTATAATGTATGAAAGAACTGATTGCAGCCAGATTGGAGCTCAACACAGTACTGCACATGCAGACAGGAATTATGATGATAATAGCAGCCAACCAAGCAGTCTGCTCAAGTGGAAATACATTTCTCTGAGATGGTTGAATAATACAGAGTTTTTCTTTCATCTAAACGTGGCTTGTTGGTCCAGTGTATATGAAACATTAAACTCCTATATAGAAGTCTTAGGAATTTGCAAATGCAGCCTTTTTGGGTGAGGTGATGTAGCAGGCACTGGGTAAGGGAGAATATGGTGGCTTTGCAATGAGTGCACTTCAGTGTTCATGTCTGATGTTGTAGCCAGTTGGGGACCAGTGCAGGTTATCTGGCTGCTATGGCCAGGTAGTTTATAAGGTGATAGGAACTTAATTACTGCCCTGCCTACTGACAGAACAGTCCTGTTGTGCACATGGGGATTTCACTTGGGGTTGTCAGGAAAATAGTCAAGATAGCTGCACAGCTCATAGACATCTTAGTGTTACTTAAGAATATTAGCTATTTTATATCATGCTTATTTTTGTCACATTCAGCTTACTTGTTTCTGTGTGCATTTAGCAGTGTCTGTAAGTAGTCTTCTGCTGAAATAACTTCCAACTCAGGATGAAGTTATAATGCAAAGAGGTTTTTCACATAGGGTGTAAAAACTTTATCAGAAATGCTGTTTCAGAGAGGATTACATTCCCTGCCAAATCGTAAGCCGAAGAGTTTTTGGGCTACATCTATTAAAAACCCCCAAGAAGAACCCCCAAACAAACAACCAAGAACAAAAAACCAAACAAGAAAACCCAGCCAAACGCCAGTTTTTTGAAGCCCTCAGTAGTTCAGAAAACTAAACATTTCTCACAGATTGTTTTGCCCAACTGATCTTGAAATGTGCAGAATAGATATAGATTTCAGCTATTACATCAGCACAGACTGATGCCCTGTACACAATTAGATGGACCCTGTGTTAAATGTTTGTACAAAAAAATGATCCAGTTACTGTACCAAATTTTACCTTCTCCCCAGGCAAACCATATACTGCTTTTAAAATTTAAATTTACTACCCCGGTGGTGTTTTACAGTACAATGAAGTGTTAAAATTTTCTTCTTGCCTTCTTTTTAGGTCTTTCAAGTTGCATATGTCATCATCAAAGCTGCTAATGCTCCACGACCTGGAAACTGGATTTTAGAACGCTCCATAGATGGCACGGAGTTCAGACCATGGCAGTACTATGCAATTAGTGATACTGAATGTTTAACTCGTTACAATATTACACCAAGAATTGGGCCGCCAACTTACAAGAGAGATGATGAAGTGATCTGCACCTCCTATTATTCCAGACTAGTTCCCCTGGAACATGGAGAGGTATCTTTGTTTTTGTAGTTGCAGTTTGTGATTAAAAACATGGAGTCATAGCCATTTGAAAACATTTGAATTGCAGTTACAGGGTTCGTCACCCTCAGCACTACCAGATCATCTGTTACTCTTCTTTAATAACATTATCTTTACATCATGTACTAGTATAGCAAACTCCTACATGTTGGGATGAAATGTGTCTTTGGCTCTGTGTGTTCCCATTACTAAACTCTTTGTTCTCTCTTTCCATATAATTTGATGGTAGCAATTAGCTGTGAATTATTAGTTCCTTTATCCTGAAAAACTATAACAGAGACTCTTGTTCTGCCAGTTTTTTCATTTAGTAGAGAAAACTCCTGTGTTAGGAGCACCTGGTTGTGTGAGATAAAGCTGCAAACACTGTTGAAGTGCTCGGCACAGCTGGAACTCCTAAACAAGCCTTGGCATTGTTTCAAGGATGTAGCATAATTAAAAGGGCTACGAGTTGTGCAGTCTTGCTGTTGATTGTTCTTTCTTTTAACAAACTTTATTCATGGTACTTGTGTAATTTATTATGAAGAGGCAGACACACAATGAAATGATACATTAAAACCAGTGGTTATTCCATCGTGATTGCTAAAATGTATGACCGTGATAGTAAGTGTGGTGTTATCCGTGGAGAGTGCTAGTAACTCCTAGCTTCATAGAAATCAGTGTGTTTTTATTTCTTGGTTAAAAAAAGACTGGACTGTATGTAGCCATTCACGTAAAATTAAAACAGCAAGCAAAAAGCCAGTGAAATTCAGTAATGTAAAGTCACACTTACTTTAATAAAATGTTTATTGCTGTTGTGACCGTGATAGCAACATAGAACTATGTTGATCATATGTTGTCAGATGGAACAAAGAAACCTAAACCTGTCTCTCCACAGAGTTAACCAGAAAACCCTTAGACTGGCTGTATAGGAACAGTGCTGCTTGTAATGTACATTTAGTAGGCCATACAACTCCAGCTGCAGGGATGCCAGAAATTCAATGTAGTGACTTTTTTTTCTCATTCTTTTTTCCTGATGGTACAGATGATTAATTAGGCCACACTATCTAAAACACTGGGGTTTTTTTCTGACTGCAGTGATGGAAAAGCATAGCACAAAAAATGGCAGAATTAAATTTCTGTCTACTGTGGAGTATGACAGAATCTTTTGGGCTGGAAAAGACTTCTAAGGTCATTGAGTCCTACTAATAATGACTAAGGTCATTGAGTCCTACTGTATGAGTTCAGCACTGCCCTAAACCATGTTCTTAAAGTGACAGATCTACATGTCCGTCTAGGGATGGTGACTCTGTCACTTCCCTGGGCAGCCTTCTCAAATGCTTGATAATCCTTTCTATGCAAAAAAACTTTCCTGGTTTCTCATCTAAAACTCCATTGACACAGTTTGAGGCTATTTCCTCTTGTTCTGTCACTTGATGCCTGAGAGAAGAGGCTGATCCCCATCTGGATACAGCCTCCTGTTAGGTTAGGGAGTGATAAGGTCCCCCCTGAGCCTCCTTTTCTCCAGGCTTAAAAACTCCAGCTCCCTCAGTTGCTCCTCGCAGGACTTGTGCTCCAGACCCTTCCCCAGCTCCATTGCCCTTCTCTGGACACGCTCCAGCACCTCAATGTCCTTCTGAACTGAGGGGCCCCTGAAGTGAACACAGGATTTGAGGTGTGACCTCACTAGGGCTGAGTACAGGGGGACAATCACTGCCCTGGTCCTGATGGCCACACCATTGCTGATCCAGGCCAGGATGCCACTGGCCTTCTTGGCCACCTGGGCACAGCTGGCTCACGTTCAACTGCTGTCAGCCAGCTCCTCCAGGATCTTTTCTGCTGGGCAGCTTTCCAGCTGCTCTGCCCCAGCCTGTAGCACTGCCTGGGGTTGTTGTGACCCAAGGGCAGGACTCAGCACTTGGCCTTGTTGAACTTCATCCAATTGGCCTCAGCCCAGCCATCCAGCCAGTCCAGATCCCTCTGGGGAGCCTTCCTGCCCTCCAGTAGGTCAACACACATGCATAAAAGCTGTCATTCACAAAGGGCAGGCAGCTCCTTTGTAACTGGATTGTCTGTCAGACAGGAATATGCCTGCACAGAATCTCTCACGATCTGCATTAGTGAATCTTGGAACTCTGTGGAAAATATATGTATTTAGGGGTTTGTAATTTTTTCTGGCCAGTCTGTTGAACTTAAGAATGGCCCTGCAAACCAACTGTATCACTCTAAGTCCCTGCTTTGTATCCAGCATTTGCTGGCATCCCAGTTCTCTGCCATCAGCTTGGAGTGTCTTGATGTGAAATAACTGTTAGTGTAAAAAGATCACATATCTAAATATGGATGTCATTAATAACATTTTTTTTGCCAAATCTGACATTCTGCCAGTTTGGCTGCTAGATTTTTCTCAGGTTTGAAGACATATAGCTGATTTATACTGCTTGAAGATCTGCTTCTGGCAATTTACATAATCAGTTCAGACTCACGAAGAATTGCAAGGCTTAAGCTGCAGTTGTTTGAAAATGATCTTGAATTATGAAGGAGATCTAAGCCAAAAATACATAATACAGAAATATCAGAGTGTATAAGCTTATATAAGCAATATATTAGCCAAACTTGGCAGTGTGCAAACATGATATTTCTTCTTTAGTATCTTAGTATCCCTTCTGTTTCTCTCTTTTTCTGCTTGTTAAGATTCCTCTACAGTCGCAATAAAGGTTTAAGTATATTGTTACAGAATTTCTACTAGTAGAATTTCTAGGCAGTAGAATTTCTGCTGTTCAAGCTTTAAACTTTAGAGTAAAAAAGTGAGTCATAGTTTGCATTTCATCACTTGAAGGCACTACTTCCGAGTAGTGAGAGTATATATTAGGCAGGAAAGAGTATGTAAAATGAAGTGGCATGTGCCACATGGGAGGTAGAGCCAATTGGTTGTGACAGGCTTTTCTGGATCTTTAGATCTCTGGTGTCTTAAGTGATAAAAAGGAAACACAGTGTATTAGAAATTCTAGTGCCATGGTTGGGTCCTTCTGTCTTCGCTGAGGAAATCAAAGGATTGCAACAAGCCCAGCAAATTCTATGTCTGTGCTGAAAAGTAAATGAGAGTAGGATGTGGTGCCTCATGCTGAAGTTATGTTTGTCTATAGTTGAGTATATATGTGTTAATTTTTTTCAGTAAAAGGAGTGCAGTGATACTTGAATATTTGACCAACAATTCTGCCTTGTAACTCCCAGCAGAAAACGTAACTTCTGAATGAGTATGTCAACAAATTTGCCTGAAGAGAGCAGACTGAGATGTGGTGGGCATGTTCAGTCTTGAGTTGCATAAAACCTGGGTACAAAGAGGAAGAATCTCTTCTGCATGTCTGAGACTGGATCCAAGAAGAGTTCTGAAATTGCAACAAGGAAATACATGGTTTAGAGATTAGGAACATTTCTAACAGTAAAGCTGAAAAGGCCTGGAATACATTCCCTTGGGGAGTTGTAAAGTCAGCACCAACACTGGTCTTCAAAAACAGATTGGTCAAACAATTTAAAAAAATTCTAGTAAATCCTGCTTTAGGTAGGAAATGGACTAGAAGAATTTTCTTTATTTCTGTGAGAGCTGAATCTTATATCACGTGGTGTTAATTTGCAGGATGAGACCTGGGAAACATTTTGGTTTTCATAACTGTTATTCTGTGGTTGAAAAATGGATGGGTTATCAGAAAAGCGGAAATCTTTGAACATGCTATGTTAGAATATTAAGAAGGAATGGTGCTAATCAATAAGTGTCAAAATTATAATTTTGGGAATGTGACCTCCATTACAAGTCTCTGTTTGTATGCCTTTTAAATAACAGTTACTCTCTAGGGACCCCGTAGCTCTATTACAGAATAAAGATTTTTTTTGAAAATAATAAAAAAATCTATAACATGTAGGAATATTTTCGGGGGAACAATTCGGTAGTACTAAGCAAAGTTGAAACTATAAATTCAAGAGACTATAAATTCAATGAGACAAAATTGCTCTTCATAAATGAGAATGTCATGCACTCTGAAATGCAGCTGACAAGCCCAAAACATGACCCTCTGTTTGTTACGGACATTAGGTTAACTGTTGAACTCTTGTTTGTTGTCTGTAGGGTAGGGTCTTGTTTTGCTGTTTCTTACATAAAATGGAGCAGGGACTGTATGGAGGGAATTATATCCTTGTGTGCTCCTAAGTAGCTTTGGAAAGAAGGAAGGGGCTGTTGCCAGAAAAAGCGGTGCAGTTTATACCAGAAGTCATTTTAGTGGGGCTAACTGGAATTGTGCAAGAAAGATGCAGGTCAAAGGAGTGGGTTTGTGATGGCAACGCCTTGCTTTCAGTTGTCATTCCTGTTGTGACTTTCCACTGCTTTCTCTTACCACTGAGTACTTCTTGCTGATTGTGCAGCCCTGTCACTGCTAGGTGTAGGATTAATGACCCCAGATTGAGAATGTGGACCAGATTATGCTTTGTAATAAGAACTTTCTATTTGCAGAGAAGAAATCTGTAAGGATAGAATAGAGCTTATGGCCAGAGTTACATATTCCATCTCAATGAGGGAGAGGAATCTCAATGAGGGAGAGGAAGAAGACTGCAGGACCTAGGGACTCACCTTGATATTGTACCTTGGTTTTTCTCCTTATTTTATCTCCACAAAAGCCCAGGAAACTTGGGACTATGATGAGCTGATAATGATGGTGTGGGAACAGTGTGAGTCAGGCAGCAGGAATTTTACCTGTGAATAGACAATGGGAGAATAGAAAGAACTCCAGGTAGTTTACCACGTGACCATCCTGAGTTGTTGGGAAACAAGATAAGTTCTGTGGTTTTGATTCTGAGACTGATGTTGTGGTGAATGAATCACAGTTACCTTTGTGACTAAGCCAGCCTTTTTTCCAGATCCACACGTCACTGATCAATGGTAGGCCTAGTGCTGATGATCCTTCACAGAAGCTGTTGGAATTTACTTCTGCACGATACATTCGCCTGCGACTGCAGCGTATCAGGACTCTGAATGCTGACCTCATGACTCTCAGCCACAATGATCCTAAAGAGCTAGACCCCATTGTTACCAGAAGGGTAAGATGACTGTTCATAAATGGTATTCAGTATAGCTCGATGGGAGAGTCTATTCTGACATATTTGAGAAGTACTTAATCCTTGTAATCCAGTGGTTTTGATAGATAATAGTTATAGAATAATAATTAAATAATTCTTGCCTTGCCTTTGAACCAGTAGCAATACCTTGTCATAAACAGCTTCTAGAAAAAGCTTTTCAAGATGGTTTTTATTTGTTTTATTTTTATTTGTTTGTGTTTATTTGTGCTGGGAGCAGTGTTTATAATGCTTTATCATCAAAATACAAAATATGCTTTGGCTGATGGAGAGGTTGAGGTTGCTCTTGATGACGCTACAGTGTTTTTTGTGGTTTATCATGGATTCCAGGACCCAGTGCTGTGGTTCATAAGCATAATTATTTGAAAACATTGCTATTGTGAATTTTCATGTCTTGTAAGAATTTTCTTCATTTTTAAAAGGCTGTTATAATCAATTGTTTTAGAGCCCATGCATTAATGTAAAACGTTTGTATAGAATTCCAGGAGTATTAACTGATTTCCAGATTTGATGCTGAACTTGTGGAAACTGAGCCCCAAGCACTTAGACTGACTTCTTCAGGTTCTCACATAAATTCCATATTTGAAGTCTAAACAGTTCTGTAGGATTTCTGCTTTGTATCTTGCCATTTTGACCATCTTAATTTGCCCACGACTCCTAGGTTAACACTTTAGAGGCTTCCAGTTTTTCTGTGAAAGTAGGCTTTCTGATGAGGACAGGAGAACATGAGGAGTTCTCCTCCCTTCCTTTGTAGTTGTGTTTCCTGAATGACATTTGCAGGCAACTCTTCCTTGTGCAGCAATGGAATTCTTATAGTCTTGGCTTCTCTGATACAGGCAATCCTTGTGCTGTCTGGATAGCTGAGTACAGAAGGGAGGAAGGAACTTGGATTTGGTCAGGGATTGCTGGGTACTTTCATGGTGTCTATTCAACTGCAGCATTTTAAAGTGTAAAATCTGGATGATTTGCACTTTCTGTCAGTGGGAATTGGTAGCATGGAGACTGCAAGAGCGCAGAGTATTGGACAGCTGTTCCAGCTGTGCCTTGCTGGCAATAGGGAAGTGCACAGCCTGAGAGGTGAGATGTTCCCACAGAGCAGGCTGGTTGATATTTAGATCTATTGGCAGTATTGGCATATCAAGACATACACCCCAAAAAGAAAAGTCTGACATCGAAGCATGCAAACGTATAGCTGGGAAACAAAAATTTGGAGGACAAGCACAGACACTGGTTTTGTAACATACACAGTTATGCAATCCAGGGCTTAGTACTTCTCCACCTAGCACTGCTTGGTGCAGTTTTGCATGAAAAACTACACATCCTGGCCAGGGTTCCCAAATCCTGATGTCTCACCTTGAGTCTCACTTTGTTGTACAACCAGCTACAACCAAGAAAACTTTCTGGATGCTGTTTTTGTTGGCTTTGAAGACTTCACTGTGGTTGTTGATACCAATTATGTTTAGTTTCCTGTATATAGTCTTGAAAAATGGCCAATTCAGATTCTGAATGTTCAACAGCACCTTTATTTCTGTGTTCTTTTTATTTATTTCTGTCTGTAGCATTTGATTATCGTTGGTCTCTCATTTACTCCAAGCTGCACACAGCTGCTGTGAGCTGTACACTGTCAGAAAATAAGACAAAGGAGATTGAAGCAGGGAATGCAGTGAGAAATTAAATTCTGCTTTTGTCCCCTTCCTTTCTCAGCCTGAACCTACTTCTTTGTAGTTTAAGACTTACTGTTCATGATAAGTCCCTGTATGATTTTTGTAGTTCAAGCCCATAACATTAAAAATCCTCCCAAAATAGTGGACATAAGAAATTTAAGACCATAAAAAAATAACTATGAAATCAAAGAAGATAGTGTGCTCCAACTCCAAGAGCCTTCAAAGAAATAACAGTGCAGGAGTCAGCATGTCTGACCACCCAGGGCTACCTCTCTTCCTGAACCAGCTGACATTAGGGTTGCTAGGTCTGAGAGCATTGAACTCTTCCTTTAGAAGTATCCTCAAAAAGAGTTTCTTTTTCATTCCCCTGTAGTATATAATTCCCAGGATACAAACAGGCCAACCATGTTGATACTGCAGCTGCAACTGAACCCATATGGTCATTTCCTGCCTCTTCTTTGCCTTGAAAATTAAATCCTTTCCTTATGTATGTTGTTTTTGCTCACCACCTGGCAATATTAATGGATCGTATTCTGCTGTATCTGCAATTCTTAAACTAAGAGTTTGGATAGAATATTTCACTGGCTACACAGTACTAGCTGGTCTGGAAATGAGTGTGCAAAGTGGTTTTAAGGGAGGGAGAGTTCCCATTTTAAGGAAGCATACTCTTAGTCCCCAGACTGACTCTAAAATATGGCAAATTTTTATGCTTTATGGCTTCTTGTAAAGTGAAAAAGATATTTTTTTTTTTGCAAGTGCATTTTGGCTGAGGTCACATTTGGTGGTCATTCTCAAAGCTGATGAATTTTACGTACCTACTTAAAAGTTAAAAGTCAGTTAGTGTTTCATACCAATAGGGAAAAACATGGGAAAAATAAAAAAAACACACAAAAATGGAAGGTTTCCCCAAATGGCAGTTTTTTTCAGATATTTCTTTTATTTTTCAAGACGCAGAGTAGTTGAATTCTGGCATTTTATTTTGCAGAGTAGGGCAGGGAAATTTAAATACATGCAAATGTCTTTTATTCATACCTTTCTCACCTTTGTTTTTTTGTAGTACTACTATTCAATAAAGGACATCTCTGTTGGTGGCATGTGCATTTGTTATGGCCATGCTCGAAGCTGCCCTTTGGATGAAATCACAAAGGTATTCTTCAATCTCATTATTTTTGCAAAACAACTTTTCCAATGAAATAAAATAAAATCCTAAGGAAAATGAGGAAGAGGAAGCTAAAATAGATCTTACGATACATACAAATTATTTGCTATGTTTTTCTTTTTTTTCAGAGCAAGCATATCTGGGTTTTGTAGTGTAACTTTCTTGAAATAAGCTCTTCTTCTTTGGCATTGAATTTAAACAATTCAAGGGGCATAAGACATAGTCTGTCTTGCAGCACAGGAGATTTGCCCCTCCTGTTCTGGAAAGGCTATTCCCTAGTAGTTGATGTACCATGATAGAGCAGTTCAGTGCTGCTTGTGGGGTATTTGTGGGTCATGCCATTTTTTGGAGTAAGATTGATACTGGGCAGGCTTTTGGCAAAATTGATTAAATTATCCATTAAAAAATATTTCAAGAAAGTCAATTTTTTATTCTTAGAAATTGCAGTGCCAGTGTGAACACAACACATGTGGAGAGAGCTGTAACAAGTGCTGTCCAGGCTACCACCAGAAACCCTGGAGACCAGGAACCCTTTCTGCTGGGAACAAATGTGAGAGTAAGTATGCACAGTCATCTAAGTAGTTTCATGGAGCCTTAATACTCTCTTGTTTGAGGTTGCTTTCACACAGATCTGTACTAATTTCCCAGAAAAATCAACAAACTATTGCCTGTCTTCTTGGGATTGTTCGACAGTACACTACTTCTACTACTTCTAATCGTAAATTTTCAGATGGTTTTCAATAGTCTGTTCAGTGTGACTTCTTGGCTAGTGGAGTTGTCATGTAGTATGGCTTCTGGAATCTCTTTTTCAAAGGGACTTGGGTATTTATTGTACTCCTGTAGAAACTAGCAGATTTGCATCAATCATTTTGTTAACTACTTGAATTGCAAATTTTGTCAATTGATCATAAATTTTGTCAGATGAAGGACTTTGTTCTGATAACAAATGCTTTGAAAGAAACTTCTTATTGGGTAATTACACTTCAGGTTGTCTGATCGGTTGACTTAGGCTGTGCCAGTATGGCTGAATGTGTTGCTAGGACTACCTGGTGCATTTTCTCACTTCACATTACTAATGCATAGCGCAAGCTTCAGACAATTACGAACCTTTTGCATAAAATTTAAAGCTCCAGATGGAAAAGACGTCTTTTTAGTTAAAGTCTTTGCATAAATCATAATGACACTCTTTAAACTAAATAAAATCTATACTTACATACTTCTTTGTTGACTTCTCAGATTTTTTTCTGTAATACAAATAAGAGAAGAATTAGGCAGGTTTTCATCTGTAATGCAGATGAGTGAAGAAGGAACAGTTATTGCTAATTGCACATGTCACTGTCGACAGCAATGCTGACAGGATTGTCTTAGTAGGATATACAGAATACTGCTAAAAACAGTGCTGTTAAAATGATAACAATGGTTTTGAATTTTGCTCACTTGTTAAGAAATATAGTGTATTTAATTTGATGAAGCACATGGGGAAAAAACCCACACTTTTGAGGTTAATTGAAAAGCTCTTCTACTCACATTTTCGATTTTGAAAAATGTGAGTATTATAGGAAATGTTACACAGTGTGAATAAGAAAAAAAAATTGATTTCTTTTCCATTCCTTCTCAGAATGTAACTGCCACAACAAAGCAGAAGATTGTTACTACAACCAGAGTATTGCAGATCAGAAAAGAAGCATGGATATTCATGGCCAGTATATAGGAGGTGGTGTGTGTTTAAACTGTACTCAACATACTACTGGGATCAACTGTGAAATATGTGCTGATGGATATTTTAGACCACACAAAGTAAGATTTAGAACATACCATTCTAATGTTTTGATGAATTATAACATGCTATCATGCCTATTTCAGCTGATTGTGATTAATGTATTGGTTTTTTATCAGTTGCAGAATAGCTAAGAACTATAGAGGGTTTTTTTGTAAATAACATAATGTGAAAACTTTCAGAAAAAAGCAAAATGCTTGTCCAGTTGTATGGGAGGGCAGTAGAAGTTGTTGGAGAAGAAAATTGTAAGTGAAGATGACACTTGATATCCTAGTGTGGAAATGTACATGTTCTGATAGGAAACCCATTTCTCCTGTGGGTAAAGGTCTAAAAAGGTCCAAAGCATTAAAGTTTCACTGTTGTGTCAAAAGTGTCAAAATGTGTACCATCCTGTATCAGCCCATTTCAACCAGTGTTGAGGAGGACCTGGCTCAAAGACCAGAATCTTTGGCTTATGAGATGTTGCAACAAATGCTCTTCTTGTTATGATTGTTGCAGAACGTGTGCTCTCTGAGTGTACTCTCCAGTGTCACTCTTTGGAAAAAGGGCATAAACTCTAGAAGGCATTTGTTAAGATGTGGCTGACAGAGTTAAACATATGAACTTATATAACTTAACACTGCATATAACATTGCAGGGTCGGAGGTCTCTGTATAATGAGGCATTCTGAACTAAATTTCTACTCCACGTGGTCTTGCTTTGGTAGGTTGGTGCATATTTTGAAAAACCCATACTTTTAAAATCTGGCATAAATTGGTGCAGAGAGCAAGGGTGATTCCATAGGAGTATGGCTAGATAGTAGGTACAGTTCCTCCAAAGAAGTAAATTGGAGTCAGAGATTGTCTTAGAGTTGCTCTAAGAAGCATTGAAGAAAGGTCTTTGATCAACTTATAGCCATTAAATGTGTATCTAGAGGTCATTACTGATTTGCTTTACAGCTGAAGCACCTCAAAGGAGAATTTCCCTGCAAGAAAAAAATCTTGCCGTACGATTTGCACTGCCTTATATTTCAAAGATTTATAGATCATGAAGTCAGAATGAGTCTTTATTAATAGATAAGCTGTCCTCTCATTGAACACAGAGCCAAGGATTTCTTTAATTTCCTTCCTCTTTGAACCAGAACATCTTTGCAAAAAGCATCCACTCTTTTCTTAAACATTTCCATATCTTTTGGCAAACCTTCACAGTGGTTAATTGCTGTTACTTTATAAAAATGCCTATTTATGCTGAATGTGTCAGACTTCAGCTTCCAGGCATTAGCAGTTATTATATCTTTGTGCTATTGAAGATCAACTTCTGTTCCCACATTTAAGCTTTTTCTAGACTGCAATCCCCTGATTCTTCTGCTTGCTAAAGTTAGACTAGTCCATTTACCTATTGCCCCATATTATCTTTTTGCAGTCTTTATTCATTTTAGTTTCAGGGATTGAAGACAGGAAACAGATGTAACTTTACTTTTCCCAGTTAATAATTTGAGAATTTGCCAGAGAACTTTAATTTTGTAGGTTTCTCCCTATGAGGATCACCCCTGCTATCCCTGTGACTGCGACCCGTTTGGCTCTCTGAGTCCTGTCTGTGTTAAAGATCAGCACCATTCTGACTCTCAGCATGGTAAGGAAGCAGGAAGTGCCTTTTCCCTGAACTTAAGTCTGGCTGTAGGTCACTGAAGTTTGAGGGAACACCATCTACCTTTGAATGTTTGCCTTTTGGGTACCGCTTCAAAACACTGGTAAATCTTTGGGACGGGGAGGCTGAGGCATAATGTAGTTTGTACTTTTTGGGGTATGTCAGGTCCCTGAACGTGTTCTCCTGTGGGGGTTGTGGGCTCCTACTATGTAAAACAATGTGAGCTGTTGAGATCTAACACTGTTCTTTTTGAATACTGTTACAGCTGTCACAGAATTCATTTTGCTGCAATTTCTGTGCATGTGATTCTTTAAATATGAAAAATAAACGGCAAGACTGACCTTGTGCCAAATATCTGCAGAATATGACATGGAGTGATAAAAAAAGGAATGCTAAATTATTTGTACCCTCTGAGACATGTTGAATCCAGCCTATTGCCTGCTCTGACTTTTTTTTTTCCCCCTCTACTTTTGCTGTTCAAGGGACTTGGCCAGGCCAGTGTCAGTGCAGGGAAGGTTACGCAGGAGAAAAATGTGACCGCTGTGCGTTTGGGTATCGGGGCTACCCAAACTGCCTGCATTGTAACTGCAGCCTGGTTGGCAGCATTAATGAAGACCCATGCACGGAGCCTTGTCTTTGCAAAGTGAGTGCTAAACTGCTGTTTTGGTTCAACGTGGAATCTGTGGTTTATTAACTCTTTTTTAATTGTGAAATTGCTTCATTAACTGGGTAAATCACTTTATAAAAAGTAACCTGGTGTACACCTGACAGCCTAGAACTTAAAACTACTAATTTTTCTCTACTGAAAAATATGGTAATTTATGTTGAGTAGTTCTGTATTTACTAATACAGCATTTTCTATAATAATGGGCCAGACTGAAATTAAAATGAAATAGAACCTCTACATGTGTGAGGCAGTCACAGGGAGTGACTATGCCTATCTGGGTTTGGTTTTAGGATTGAGCTGATATTTCTCTTCAAAGCCACTGATTGCTTGTAAACAGATGTTGTGTTTAAAACATCTGCTTTGTGTGAAGAAACAGCAGGCATTTGGAAAGAACTATTGGAACACTTGCACTAGACATATGTATGGAATATGATTTAATTACTCAATTGCAAAATATAAACCATAAAAATGTTTAAAAAGAGAGCAGTTTTGCAGCATTTTATTTTTTGGTAAATATCCAGATCTCTTAAAATTTCTTGCAGCTGTAGATTCCACTGAATTTTGTAACTGAACTGTTTTAATATTTAAAGAAGTTACTTAATTTTCTGAACCAAATGTTAGTTTATATATTTGTTGCCAAATGTGATAGTGAACAGGAGCCAAAGATAACATGGTTTGTATGACAATTCTTCTGAAAATTTAGTCCTTCTGCATAATTTATCTGATCCAAAAAAATCAAACTTATATAAATAAAAAGACTCTGGAAAAACAAAATTCTAATGGCTCTAATGGCTCCAATCGCCAATTTAAATATGAAAAAGGAGATAGATGCCTGATTTTGAGGTAGGGTAACATTGTATCAGCCAGTGCAGCTAGCCAGTGAAAATTTTGGTATAAACTGGACTAGAAAGGGCCCCTTTTCAGTGCTGCTGTGGGCAGGAGCCTGGCATGCAGATCTTTTAGGTCAGATCACAAAGAGTGTCACCAGCCAGCGGACCACCTATGGAGATGAAAGGAGAAAAGTTATGTGTTCCAAATATCAGATGAAGGAGACAGGATTTTTAAGCCTTTGCAGACTCTGTGAACACAGTAGAAAAAAGTATTCTTGTTTTATATGGTGCACTTTGTGATATTTGATCTTTTCTGAAATACAGCTCTTGAGGTCTAGTCATTGGGTAAGATTTTTATTTTTCATTAAGAAATAAATAATTTCTGTCTAATAATGTTAGACATCCAATTCCATCCTGAAGACTGGGAAATAAGAAAGCTGAAAAGAGCATACAAATACTATTTCTGTGAAAATCCAAGATTTTAAGATCTCATTATCTCAGGGGGCACTTTACCTGAGATTTTTGCCAAGTTTGCATATGAACAAATAGAAGCAGCCATCCTCAACCTTTGAATCAGAACTGGAAATCATAAATTTTTAATATGTTTTGGAAGCACAGGTTGTACTTTGCTTACAAAAACACATAACCTGACTGTCTAAAGAGGTCTTATGTAAACTTGATATGCCAAACACTGTTCCAGAAGGAAAGACAGTTGGAAGTCTCAGATTTCTCTCTTGTAAACCTGAAATTTGCTCCATAGGACCAGATATGATATAAGTCCGCAGTCTGGTGTGATTCCTGTGACTGAAGTGAAGGTACCCTGGTAACTGCCTCAGAAAGCAGGATTTGGTCCACAGGCTTTGCATTTCACATGGCAATGCAGAACTCATATAGGCTTCCTCAAAACAGTTGTGCTTCATATGGATGGATGCCTTGCAGTCTTAGTGTCCTAACCATATGTATCAGGGAGCTTTGTCAGGTGTTCTGTAAAATTCTTTTTGCCTTTGTAGTGGAGTTTTCCATAATTGAAAACAAAGGTTGAGATTGGAGAGTGGTGTGTGTCCAGGTCTTGTCCTGATACGAAGCTGGGATGTTATCTGAACCTTGTCCCTGGTAGTAGGAAATATTCTGTATCTTAGTGTGTGGAAACGCCCATGGAGGTCTGCTATTTACACAGCTTTGTGGGTATTTGTCAAATATTTTCTCTGCCTTTTTTTTTTGTCAGCAGCAGTTGTCTGAACTTTTTTGAAGAAATAGCCACATATTTGCTGCACAAATTCTACGAGAAAAAAAAATTTGGTGCACCGTTCTTGGTTTTTTTTTACTGTAAATTCTCCATTGAAAGGGGTTTGTAGCTGCTCTGAACTACCCAATTTGCATGGCAGAAGACCAATGAAAGGAGCTGAAGGAGTGAAGCAGGAGTTTCTGGACCTTAGCCAAAGCATGTTGGGTGGAAGAGTTGCCAGCTAGCATAGTGTGGTGTTCTTCCAGGAAGATGTGGCAGCAGTAGTGGCGTCACAGCATAAATATTAAGAGATGGCTGAGAAACTGTTGTCTTGAAGCTGGCTGTAGTGGCTCCAAGAGCCTGGCCCTAAAAGGTGAACTTTCTGGATTCTATGTGGTGAGATACCTGAAAGGAAATCCATCTGGATTCAGGAAACGTGAGACCTTTTCTCCAGAGCAATCTCCAAAGTCAAGCTACAAGACAAGCAGACTGACAAGCTGGCAGAAGCTTTTCAAACCCTGCCTGTGTGTTGAAATTTAACTACAATAGAACCCTTGCTGGGGCTTGTTTAGATTTTGATGAACTGGCAAATTCTGATGAATTTTTCCAATCAGTTTCAGTTTTAAGCTCTGAGTCTTATTCAATAATCCTGCTGTGCTGAAATGTGTTTTCTTTTATAACCTTCTGAATGTTGTTATGCCTAAATCCCACCTAATCCATGGTATTTGTTACCATAATAATGCTGATGTGAACCAAATGTTATATGCCTTTGACAGGAAAATGTAGAAGGTGAAAACTGTGATCTCTGTAAACCAGGATTCTACAATTTGCAAGAAAGAAATCCTCAGGGCTGCACAGAGTGTTTTTGCTTTGGCGTTTCTGATGTCTGTGACAGTCTTACATGGCCCATCAGTCAGGTATTTATATGTTATGTCCATGACCTCATATTCTTTCCTCAGGCAGCTGCAAAATGTACTATATTTCTCTTTGACACGTGCACAAATTAACTGCAAATTCTGGTAAGTGTCTCCTTACAGGGGAATGGATTTTCAGTATCATTGGGCAGCTCTCAGGTAGTCAGCAAGTCATCCCAGTGCAGGCTGTGGCCTCACTGGCTTGCAGTAATATCTGAAATGTTGGGTAGTGAAAGCTGCAATAATGCACTGGACAAATTAATTTTTTTTCTGAATATTAAAAGTTTTTTCATGCTGAAGAGATAAACCCAAACTTGTTTCCTTGCTCTCATACCTATTGGGCAAGGCTATTGGACCTCTGGCAATATGGCCAATGCTCTTTCTTAGCAAACAGTGTTTGTAAATATCACTGTCTTCTGATTAGACAGTTTTTGAGTTATGGGGCTTTGGGGGCCACTCTTTTCCCGCCAAATTCCTTATGCATCTTTGCAGAGCTAGTCACACTTTGGTCTCCTGTTTTGTGTGCAACAAAAAGGGAGGAAAATACATCAAAATGACTGAAATTCTAAGATGATTGAATAAAACTTTCTCTGTGAGAAGAAGAAAGTTCTCTCATCTTGGTCCCTCTTCTGGGACTAGTTTTTGCTTTCCTCCAGCTCAGCCCTATCTATAAATAGGGACAATTGGCCTTGAAGCGTTTGAAATTCTGTGTTTCTGTCTCAGGGAGCTGCATAGGTATAATGTTAGTTTTGTTGGAAGGATGAAAATCACACTCATTCCTGTCAAATAGAGAGGTGGAGACCATTCTAGTCTGAAGTGGCATATTTGCATATATTGGGTGTCAGACTTGGCTAATGAAAGTGTTCTAGATCCATCAGTTTGAATTAATATCTAGGAAGAGGTGAATGCTTTCTCAGTGACACAACTACTATTAATATTACTACTCTTGTAGATTTCAGACATGACTGGTTGGCTCGTTACTGATCTATACAAAGCAAGGAGTGTGCAGCCTCAGCGAAGCCAATTTGATGGACCCCGTCAAATCAGTATTAACAACACTGAGGCTGTGAAAGTACTGAAAAATACTTACTACTGGTCAGCACCTGAGGCATATTTAGGAAATAAAGTAAGTATTCAGCTAAGAAGCCAAAAGGTTTTCTGTCTTAACCATAACCTATTGATCTAAATATATAGTTTCTGTAATTAAAGATAAATTAAAAAAAGCTCATAAAGCTCAGTATTACCAAACTTCTCACTGTATCTCTGCTGTTTAAATCAGAATGTTCCTGTGCAGACATTGCCAGTACCCTCTTTTTGGTCTTTGAGTTCATCCATCTCCCCACTTCCTTCCTTGCCTATCCTTGACAGAATATAATCTCTCTTGACTGTTACTGACTTATATGCTTACATTTCCCATGCACTTGGTTCCTATCCCAAAACTTACACCCCTTATGCCTTGTCCAATAACAGCAGATGGGACCATTAAAATCTCTAACCTGCTTCTTGGCCATCTTCTGTTTCCAAACAACTAGTCTTTAATTTTTTCTCGGTTTACTAGCTAAAGCTCTGTGTGTCCTAGTTTTTGCAGCAGAATCACAGAATAGTTGAGGTTGGAAGGGACCTCTGGGGGCTGTCTTGCCCAGTTTCCATCCTCAAATAGGGATACCTAGAGCAGGTTAACCATTACCATGGTCAGAGAGCTGCTTCCGAGTACCTCCAAGGATGGAGACTCCACAGCTTCTCTGAACAACCTATGCCACTGCTTGGGCACCCTCACGATAAGTATTTCCTGATGTTCAGCAGGAACCTCCTGTGGTCATTGCCTCTTTTCCTGGCACTGGGCTCCACTGAAAAGAGCCCAGCTCCCTCTTCTTCGCTCCCACTCTTGGTCCTTCCTTATATGAAAGATACTTCAGGCTCTTAATCATTTTAATGGCCCTTTGCTGGACTCTTTGCAGTATGACCACCTCTATCTTGTACTGAGAGGCTCAACTGGAGTCAGAACTCCAGCTGTGGCCTCACCAGTGGTGAGCAGAGGAGAACCTTGTGGCTTTACCTCTAATTATTTTCAGTCCACTCTCTCTGCCCATGCAGCTGTGTTTATTATCAGTATAGTGACACAGTAAATGAAAACAAGTGTAAGGATTGTAACATTAAGGAGCAGATTTTGCACAGGGCAACACTCACTCTGATTTCTTACTCATTTAGTATAGGTCTAAGTGTTGATTACTTACTTTGTAATAGTCAGCAGCAGTTGTGGGCCTAAGGACCCTGAAAGGTGGTGTATGGAATGTGAAGAACTCCAACATGCTGTGCCCCTTAGCTAGGATGATAGTGTGCACCTCAGCTGTCTGTTCAGAGCCCTGTTAGTGTTTCACTGAATGTGGGCACTTACCTGAATCACCTGTAGAGCCTTGAGCTAGCTCTCACCACCTGCACAGCAACAAGCCAGCTCTTGTCCTGTGCTGACACTCATGGCATGTTAAACTTTTCCTGTAAAGAGGTATTTGTAAGCCTAAAACTGTCTTATAATTTGGACATTGTACTGACCCATGTAATTTCTTTCTGTTGGCTGGAGGTTATCGTGTTGTTAAGACTTTGCTTTTTGTTGTTTCAGCTCACAGCTTTTAGTGGAGACTTGAAGTATTCTGTATCTTATGACATTCCGATGGAGACTGTGGACAGTGATATAGTGTCTAGTGTGGATGTCATCATTCAGGTGGATTTTTTTTTCAGCTCGTTACTATTCAGACATTATTAAGATTCTATGAAGGGGTTAAAAAATAAAATAATTTTTCTATAGTAGTAGTTTTGTCAGTTTTAAGTCCCTTAAAAATCACTATCAAGATTTTATTAATACTCATTTCTCTGATTTTCCAATCCATTTGTCTGAAATTGTAGGTATACAATACTAGTTTTAAGTGCTAAATACCTAGAATTTAATCTGTGTGTATATAGGTGAGTTGCTTGTTACAAAATGTACTAAGCTGTATTTACAAAACAAACTGCAATGAACTGGAAAGACTTATGTTTATGAAACAGATGAGTGTTCTTGCTGATTGCTTACTTTTCTAGATGTATGTTGCAGTTAAAAAGTAAGGTTCTATACTGAATCCAGGCATCTCCAAAAACATTATTTTTTGCAGGTACTTAGCAATAGAACGATAAAAGGATAAAGGATATTCTGTTTTGTAGAGGTATATGATCTTTGCAGTTCAGTTTATTCTTTTACAAAAAATTCTGAAGTCTCTGAACCGAGAGAGAATGTGATTGTGGTCTTGAAGCCACAGAAAATGTTGACCTTTTTCATACTTTTTCTTAATGCAAGGAATTTAATTTGATTGCCTTTTCTTTATGGATGTGTATTTGACACTAAATGTTATTGCTTAGTAAAATTTACATGCAAATATGGAAAATGTTTTCTCTTGTCCTTCAATTTCAGGGTAATGGGCAGATTCTGAGTACAAGAGCAGCAGGCTTGTCATTACAGCCATATGAGGAGTATTCTAATTCAGTGAGATTTGTACCAGAGAATTTCATAGAGTTCAATACAAAAAAGGCAATAGACCGGGAAATGTTGATGACCGTTCTGGCAAATGTGACCCATCTTCTGATCAGGGCCAACTACAACATTGCCAAAAAGGCTGTGTACAGGTAAGTGGGATAAAACATTGAAGTTAATCTATATACTTATATTATTTTTCTGCATATGAATCATGATTCTTAGTGGCAGTATTCCTGAAGTTTTATGTTAATAGTTTCTGGAAAAAAAAGTTGTTCATTGAATTTTCTTAAGACCAATCTTTGTCCCCAAAATACAGACATACAGAGTGTGTGGTAAGGTGGTAAGGGACATTTGATTTTAAAGATAGCCGATAGCAGAGATATTGTCTTCTACTTCAAAGTTATAGTACATAAAAGCCTTATTACAATAGCTGCTTTTCTTAGAGGGAAATACCTCCAGAACTCTCCACGCTATTCCTATTTGGGTGTGTGGCAAGTTAATCCATCATTGACTATTGAAAACCTATCAATAAAGACATTGATTGTAATTTCTTTTCATGATTGTTTGTAGATGTTATTGAGACTGATCTTTAAAGGAGTACTTAATAGGAAAATTAGGCTGCAACGGGATCATTCCATAGTCTCAAACCAGCATTTGCAGTATCAGTGTCAGACCTTACAGATCTTTGTTTTACCTCTTCTCCAAGATACAGGAATAAAGCTGTATTGCTCTCAAGGGAATCAGCTTCATCATTTACATACCTAATTTCCTTACACTCACTGACAATCTTTCTTCCTCATTCCCTAATTAGAGCATGGTGCTATTAACACTAAAGTTAGGGATTCAAATCCCTATATGGGCCATTTGTTTAAGAGTTGGGCTTGATGATTCCTTTCTACTCAAAATATTCTGTGTATATTCTGTCATTTGGTAGCATTTTGTGTCAATAAAATAGGAACTGATACCAAATCTGCTTTGTGCACCCATACCCCTCTGGTGAAGTTCATGTTCATTTAGGGATAGTGTGTTCATCTTTATGGAATGTTTGAAAAGATTCCTTCCAAAAATGTTACCTGTGGCTGAGAAGGTTGTCTCTTCCAGTAACAATAATGGTAACAGGAGACATCTACTCCCAGGACTGAAAATGGTGTGATAAAAGTATGATCACAGACTTCTTACAGAAGAGATTTGTGCCTGTTCCTCAGCTGTCCCTGCCAGGGAAGAGTGCTCAGTGGTGTTACCTCCCCAGAAGCAAACTGTCCTGCTGAAGATCAAGTCTGGGGAGACAAATGATGTGATGTTTTCCTGCTTAACCCTAGGCTGGACTCTGTGACCCTGGATACTGCAAGTGCAAATGTTATAGATCTTTCTTCAGCAACAGACGTGGAATTCTGTGAATGTCCTCAGGGTTACACAGGAATATCCTGTGAGGTAACCTCTTACAGTGTTTTGTGTATGCAAAATTTACCTTCTATTGTAAAGCAGCTAGGTTTAAAGGCAGACTGCCTTTTAAACTGCCATTAAAGTGTATGTTCTATGGTGAATTGCTACCTACTGTACTTTATGCAATCCTGAAGATATTTTCTTTCACATACTCTAAAAGGGATTTTAAACTTACTTCCTGAATTCTTTTTCATGGCACTGAAAAATGATGATGCACATCAGAATATCAGTGTTGCAGGGGGAACAGCTGTTAAAGCTCTGTGAAGCTATTTTGAGCTTGTCTTACTCATTAATAGCAATTTTTCTGGATCATGTTCAGTTTATTCCTGTTATGTGCCATTAAGTTTATGGAGGCAGTAAGGAACCTTAGCAGGGAGGCATGCTAGCTTTTGGAAGAACCCACAAGGGTGAAATGCATTGTGCAAGGCGCTGTCATGTGTATCTGTGAAAAGAAGATTTAGAGAGGCACAGTCCTACTGCAGAATAGCAGGAATTATTTTGACAGATAATTTCAGTATGAAGCCTTGTGTTATAGCATTATTAATGATTCTGCAGAGGTGGTAGAATATCTTTTCTATTGTCCCATAATAAGGGATTTCACATTTTAAACCACATACAAGTTAGCTTTCATGCCTCCAGGGAACAAAGGGGTGAATCAAAGTTTTATGGAGTTAATTCTTACCCCCTTTTATCCATTGCAAGTAAAATCAACCACCAGAAAAGAGCTACAGTGACATCAATAGGATTAAAAGAGCATTCATTTACCAGTGTGAATAGGTTGGATGGTGGGTGGTCCGAAGTGCACTCTTTGAAAAAGTTTTGATGTGTGTTTTCAACACACATAATGCTACTGCTTTTTCTCCCTTCATTTCTTTTCAGTCCTGTCTCCCTGGGTACTACCGTGTGGATGGAATACTCTTTGGAGGTATTTGTCAACCCTGCAAGTGCAATGGGCATGCAACCGAGTGTGACATTCACGGTGTTTGCTTTGTAAGTCATCCTTCAAAGTGTTCTGTGTTTTAAGCATCTATTTAGGAATTAGGAGAGCATTTTTACTGTGGGAGACAAGTTTACAGTGTGCATAATTTCAGTCTATGGGTAGCAAGCATTTGTTTTTGTTGGTTTTCACTGTTTAATTCAGAGTATGTTTCAAGACTCCATTATTGTGTTTTCCAATAAAGGATTTGTTTCAGTTTATCATTTCAAGTGGGGAATAGTCAGAATTAATACAAAAATGGTATCATATATTGGCTGATAAAAATCTTGACTTTGCTTGCTGCAGGTTCCTGAAAAGAACAAATTTAAGTGGTGAATATCTGTTTTCAGATATGTGTGCATCTTCCATGACTAACACCAGTGGAAATTGCACATTACCTTTGAAGAGAAAATTTAGCTCTCACATCACTTCTGAAAATTAAAGGTTACTGGAATAAAATGGCTAAACACCAGTACAAACTATATAAGTTTTTTTTACTGCAAATGTGTGCAATACATGAAAAATACATTTAAGTATGTGTATAAGTAATGTGGCTGGTTTCATAAAGTATATTCTAAAATGTAGGAAAAGAGAATTGGGATTGTTACAACTCAGAAAAAAAAATCAAACACTTATTTTCAGAGTTCTAGGCAGTTCTTCATGGCTTGAAGAATGACTTCCTTGGATATCATACTGCATGCAGACTGCTGTAGGAATCCCTCAGGGGCCGAAAAACCATCAAGAGAAAATACAAAAAGATTTTTTCCATGTCTCACAGGCTTGTCAACACAACACAACAGGACCTTTCTGTGATCAGTGCTTGCCTGGCTTCTATGGAAATCCATCCCAAGGAACATCGAAGGACTGCCAGCCCTGTGCATGTCCTCTGAGTTCTGCTGCAAACAAGTAAGCTTCTTATGCAAGACGGTCTTTTGCATCTTCAGCAAAACCAGAAAGTGAGATATAGAAAAATGTCATGACATCTGAAGGAGAGAGAAAAGGACTTCTTTTCCTTTATCTTTGTTTGCTTATAGCTCATAGAAACATTGTTTTTTGAGCTAGACACATGTATAGACTAGGCTAAGAGAGGCTGAGTGAACTGGTACAATTTTGCATGGTGGATGACAGTAATAATTCAGGCTGTCCTTGAACTTTTCACCAAAACCATGGTTATCTTCCTTGTTTTTTTTTCAGAAAACAGTAGAAGGACAGAAGTGTTGTACCTGGAAAAAAGGAACTCAGTACCTCAATTGTACCGCTTTGCTAGACTGAAAGCCAAGTTTTTAGGAAGTTTTAAGATCTTTATTTTAAAGTAAAAAAAAAAACCAAAACCCAAGAGTTTTTGAAACTTATATGTTTATTTTGACACACTGTAATGTTAAAAACATAGATAAACTAGGAAAAGTTGCAATTGCATGTTTATATAGCTAGGTGCAAGGGAGGGTGGATATTGAATGTTTGCAGAAGTCTTGTGA
This sequence comes from Hylia prasina, assembly GCA_013397195.1. NCBI lineage: Eukaryota > Metazoa > Chordata > Aves > Passeriformes > Sylviidae > Hylia > Hylia prasina. The sequence continues at coordinate 2,074,286 of VYXD01004382.1, read as the reverse complement.
TTCTATGCATTGATATTAACTGCCATAAATATTGTTACTAGTTTCAGTCCCACCTGCCAGCTGAGTGAAGAAGGTGGAATTGTCTGTGACAAATGTCTTCCAGGCTATACTGGTTCTCAATGTGAAAGGTATGTACACTAGTTTTGGCTGAAATATCCATATCATTGACATCACTAAGTGTTCTTCATCCTGTCTTCCTTGTATTGTTCATACCACTTGTACAGAACATTCCTAATAAAATTTTCCTTCTTATTTTACCTTTCATTGTAATACAGAGACACTTTAGATTAAAATTTAATAGGAAAAACTCCCCTCAGTGAGGACAGTGTATGACATGACCACCCTCCAGCTGATAAAGTTTTTAAACTCTGATGCAGGTGTGCTAATGGTTACTATGGGAATCCTCTTGTGCCTGGACAGCTGTGTGCTCCTTGTGAATGCAATGGCAATGTAAACCCTCAAGAAGAGGGCCACTGTGATCCCTTCACAGGACAGTGCCTGAAATGTTTGGGGAACACAGCAGGTCACCACTGTGAAAAGTGTGCTGATGGGTATTACGGGGATGCAGTGATTGACAAAAACTGTCGTGGTAAGTTATTATTTTTATTACTCTCTACATTTAAAGAACACAAAAATGTAGAGTTTATGTGCAAAATGGATGGGGACATGTGCACCTTTGCTGAAAGAGTTAATCTTCAAGTTGTGGGTTGGGAAGTGCAGGTGGAAAACTCTGGGGTTGTGTTAGGCTGAGGGAAGGGAATGTATTATGTTAGAATTTGACACTTGGAATCCCTGGAGGTTATTGGCTTGCTTAACACTGTCCCTCCACATTTCCTACTTCTGAATGTCACATACAGGGCTGGAAGAAACAAAACTTCTCAAATACAGCTATTCCAAGATGTTTTGTTTTATCTTTTAAATTTTAGTCCAAATGCACAGGCATTTCTGTGATGTATTAGCATCTGTGGGATATAAACAGATGAAACACATCATATGCCAGATTTTGAATTCTGTGTAATAATGAATGCCTATAGATGCACATGAATAATTTTTTAATTTGGTTTCTTTTTGTTTGAACACAAGCCTGTGCCTGCCACGTTAATGGTTCCTTTTCAAGTACTTGTCAACATGAGACAGGTGTCTGTTCCTGCAAATCAAATGTAATTGGAGAAAGATGTGATAAATGCTTGGTAAGCAGATATATTACCTGTTGCTATGTATAGATTTTCTCTTGTCTTCCCCTTTAACTGTAGATACTGATTTCAGCAGATACAGAGAATAACAGCAAATAGGTTCAGTGGAGACCAAAGTTTGTTTGCAGAGGTTTTTGTGGCTGAAAATTGCTCTTCATGTGCTCCTTGCAGATGTGAAGCTATTTAATTGATTGAGCACCCTCCTGCATAGGGCTGTTCAGGGTGATGCTGACACAGTGCAGTCAAAAACCAAACCCTGTTAACAAACGTGAATGGATCTTAGAGCTGTGCTTCTGTAAAATGAAGTCTGAGTAGGGAATATCTGAAGAAATGTGGTTGGTGATAATAAATACATCATGGCTGAATGCCAACAAGGGATTCAGCTGAAAGGCAGGCCTGTTACGAGAACAAGCAGATATTCACTGGTGATACAAACCAGCAGTTTCCAGTCTATGCTAAGTGTAGAAGTACATCAGAGACCAGAGCAGGAAATCTGGGCCCAGTTACTGCCTTTTGTGCCAGCGCAGCTGAATGACTTGGGACACACATGTACATCAGGTCACTGACCTGCTCCCATCTAGGCTTTTATTCAGTCACAGATATCTGTGCTTGATCAGCACAGCCCACCCTCACCTCATGCAAGTCTTTGAATTAGATTAACATCAGACTTCAAAACAGTGTCCTGCTTGTGAGATTAGAGGACACAAGAGCATTTCAGGGTTGAGTTTTTCACCCAAGTGCATATTGCTTTATGCATGCAGCTGACAACAGTGAGAAGATAATGCCAGGGAGTCTTTCCGCAGCAGTCACACAGTGCTGGCCATGATTCAGGCAGGTCAGACATCATGGGGAGTAAAGAAGAGAAAACAAGAGTGTATATTGTAGTGTTTTCAAAAATCTATGAAACATAGCTCAAATCTATTTATTTCTTCTCCAATAGGACGGGTATTTTGGGCTGCTTACTGGGCTTGGCTGCGTTCCCTGCAACTGCAGTCAGTTTGGCTCGGTGTCTGAGGACTGCAGTCATCAGGGGCAGTGTCACTGTGTGCCAGGAGTGGCTGGAGAGAAGTGCGATCGTTGTGCTCATGGCTTTTATGCATTCCAGGATGGTGGCTGCACACGTAAGCTCTAATCCATGATCCTTCCAGAGTTTGTCTGGAATGTCGTTCAGCAATATATTGTATGTTGAACTCTGGCAAAGGTCATTTGTTTTGATGATGATATGGAAGAATCTGTAGGAAGGTCTACTAATACTTTGATTAAGCTAGGGAACAAAACGTTTCTTTGCTTACTGTGTGGTTCCTTGTAAAAGGTGGTGACTATGAAATAACTCATAAAGGGTGCATGAGAGAAATATTACATCCTCAATAGCTCCTTTGTCTCTTTATTACAAAACCCTTCAGTCCTTCAAAGAGATTGAAATCTCTTTTTTTCCCCTGCAGTTGGGAAAATGAAGAGCTTCTACTCCTAAAGATTTTTGCTTTATTTTTTCATTTATCTCTTAAATATGTGTTTGATACTTTGATAAGAAGGCATTGACTCTATTTTCCCATCATCACCTGGCTGTGTACAATTTTTAGTCATGATAAGGAAGAAATTGTTCATCTAAGAGGAGAACATGCCATCAAGACCTAATTTTTCATGTTAATTAAGATGCCCTTTTCAATACCCTATAGCTAAAGGAATGCCTGCCTTTTCTCCAACCAGACAAAACCACTTTTTTATACCTCAAACAGTACATTAAAATGAAATATGCAGTGAGATTGTGATAAGATTATGATTTGAAATTAATATTCTTTGTCTTTACTAAGAATCAAAGATCCCTTGTGTACCTTTAACCATTTCATTACTGGAAAATACTTAAATGTTACTAAAAAGGTTAATAAAATCACTTCCCTGAAATTCTGCTTTTCAGCTGGAATAGTATTTTGTTTCTTAAATAGCCAAGTGCATCCTGCAGTAGTAAGTATAAAAATAGTTATCCATCCCTATTATTCAATAAGCAATTCTTGAGATTAATCCTTTCACCTGTTTGAGAACATTAACATATCTCCTGATGAGTTTTGTGTCTGCTATAATAGAAGTGTTTTCCTACAAATGTACTCTACTCCAAAAGTAATTCTGTTTGGTCTTGTTGATCACCCCATGGAAGTACAGCACTGCTTTTTAAAATACCAAATAGGCTAAGTCAATAAGGAGAATGGCTTCCAGTGATGAGGTGTCACCATGGTCATGATTTGTTTCTCAGGGATTAGGGATTGCAAGGAGTTCCTAGTGGAATAGACAGATGTACTGCATGAGAAAAGTAAGATTGTTGGTGATCTTGGAACTTCTTGTCTTGTAGTAAAGTGTGGATAAAGTTACTTATTTGGTCCTGTTTCTCTTGCAGCCTGTGACTGTGCCCATACTCAGAACAACTGTAATGCCGATTCTGGCCAATGCATTTGTCCCCCTCATACTCAGGGACAAAAGTGTGAACTCTGTGAAGAAAATTACTGGGGACTCTCTCCTAAACTTGGTTGCGAGGTATGGTCGGTTGGGTGAAAAGCCATGGCTGTTAAATGCAGTTTGTCTTAAAGAAATCTCAGAATTGGAGTCTTGTTCTGAGAACCATGATCTTTATTCTCTCTCAAAGTGTTAATGCAACATTCTCATATTAAAACAAAAAACAGCAGGACAACAGATGGCACAATGTTCATTGAGGAACCTTCTAAGAGGGCTGTTTTTGAAAATACTATCAGAGTGCTTATTCAGGATAGGTGCATAATTCACATTAAAATTGTGAGGTGTGTATTCTAACATTTAGGTGTTTAACTAGTGGTTCTAAACCAAATTTATAGCAGCAGTGGGCAACTGGGAACATAGTTTCTGTGGAAATCAATAAGTGATAATATTATGAATTTAAGAACATTGAAAGTGTCTTGAAGGTTACTGCAGGCATTTTTTCTGAAAATTTATAATTAAAATGGTATAATGTAGTTAATGTTTAATGATGGAACAATGGTAGCTCCCATTATCTCAGCTTAATGCTTATGATTAAGCAATTAAATGCCAAGTCAGTGCAGATCCAAGGAACAGCAACTATTCATGCCTTTAGGTTCATGCAATAAATTCCTGTCAGATATGGCACTGGTCCAAACTATTTTATAAATGTTGAGATTTTAAAAAGCCTCAATTACATGAATGTAATGGGTAACTTCAGTGGAGAAACCACAAACACAATCAACTTGACAAGATCTGTCATTATATGCAGTAAGTATTTAAGTGTCAGCCAAATTGGTATCCTTTTTCTCTCTTTAATAATTTAGAGTAAGGATGATAAAGTAGTCCTAATAAGTCTTCAGAGTTTAGTGATCTTAGTGATTTATAGTAACACAGTTGGCAACTTGTCTTTAAACCATGGCTTTGTTAGATGTCAGCTTGCTGTCATTCTTACCTAAAGTACTGCAAATACATTGTGCTGGTCCTTGTGCATTTCCTTTGATGTGTTCCTTTCACAGGGTGATTCCACAGCACTTATCAATGATCAGGTGTAATTGAATATGCAGTTGCTCACTTTTGCTAGGTTATTTATCATTCCTTTTGGTTATAGCATCGCAGTAATGAATGTGAAATACTCTAAGGTATTTTAAATCCTTTCTTGATGCAACAAACATCAAGATGTGATCTCCAGATAATAGTCCCAACACAGGGATAATTCTGCTGAATAGTCAGATGTGGTAGTTTAAGTTCAGGAGCAGTGTCTTCTGGCAAATCCAGGAGAGACTCTTTGCATGCTCTCTACATGGATGAAATGGGGGAGATGCTGAGAAGCCCAGACTGTCTGGTTTTGCAATACAGAATGCATAAGTGGTTACTTTATCTGGCTCTGTTTCTAGAGATTTTCTTGGTATTTAGCATCCTTTTCTGGGTGCAGTAGTGTAGCAGAGCTCTAGTCTTGTTTAGATTACAATCCTTTTCATGTTTGCTGCAGCACAGTGCGTTGTACCTTAGACTATTTATCACAAATAGCTAGAGATTGAATGCATGTAAATTATTACTATCTTAGAGTTTGATGTTCAGAGCTGTGGATCTTTACTGATACCTGAGAGCCAAAGTTGTCAACCTGTGTGGCTATAAAATGTATTAAATTAGGCATTATAGTACCCAGTGCTAAAGTAAAAACTGCTTAATACAAAGAGTGCTGTGGGTAACCAGCAAAATTGTGAAGAATGCTAGAGGATAGACAGTAATTCTTCTAGAATTTGTGCGTCTTGGCATGCAGGACTTGGCAAGGTAAAGGCTTTTCATCTCAAAGAGAGCTGATGAGGAAAATAACTCAGGGAAAATGCTTACAGTAGATGATGATAGATGGAATGTACTTTTTGCCTGTGCAGTTGGAAATAACCACTGACCAAAATTGGGCTTGTTAAGTAACGACAGATAAGAAATTAAGAGTGAAGGCTAACCAGACTGCTTCAAAAAAGAATGACAAATAAAGTACACCCACTTTGCATATTTGTAATAACAGGTTCATGTTACTGATTGCATAATGAAGGATGCGCTCTGCCAGGAAACAGCTTTCCTTTGGCACTGAGCTGCACTGCATGCTGAGCTTCCCACCTTTGGGATGCAATGAGATTCTTGGTTCCTTATCAAATAGTGAAAGTAGCTTGAGGAAGATGCAGAATCTATTAATGTTTCTTGAAATCTTAAAAGAATGTTGGTTGTAAGATTTTCCTTTCTGTCATATTTATAAAATTATGATAGTTGCAGATTTCTTTCATTCAGCATTTATACAATATTATTTAATTTACTGGCTGTACTTAATTACTAGTACTGTAAATTAAGTATTTTTATATTTTTTTGTTTTCTGGAACAGATTCCTTCAACTCCTTTGGTTCCCAAGCCATATTTGGGAACCAATAAAACTTCTAGCTTTTTACTGTTTACTGGAAATGCAGTTCTTTGCTAAAATACAAATGAAACAACCTCATTCCTGTGTGGAATTTCTTTGCTTCTATTATTGTACGGCTTTTGTTGACAAAAATTGAATTTTAAGGGTCATTTTTAAATTCACTCTGCTGTTTCTGTTGTAAAAATTTATTTTTTTTTAAAGACCTGCTCTTTATGAACATTTCTTCTCTTCTCCCAAGGCTTGCAACTGTAGCAACACTGGTTCAGCCACTCTCCAGTGCGATGTGTTGACAGGTCAATGCCAGTGCAAGGTTGAATTTGGAGGACGAGACTGTTCCAGGTGTGCCTTGGGCTACAGGGACTACCCAGACTGTGTTGCCTGTGACTGTGATTTGAGTGGAACCAAAGCAGAGACGTGTAATGACACTGAAGGAGTTTGTGGTTGTGAAGAAGAAAGTGGCATCTGTACCTGCAAGGTACCAAGTTATTCTGCCCCTTCTGGGAAAGCATTGGTGTTTTCTAGACATTGGTTGCATCACAGCCGAGGAAGACGCAGGGCTGAAAGGACTTCAAAAGGCAAATCTTTGTCATTTTTGGGTACACTTAGATCACTGCTAAAGGATTTTCTGTGACAGATCTTACTATTAGTCAGGAAAAATTGAAAAACTGACATTTTTCTGTTCATACACATTTGATTTTATTAGGTTTGGGAACAACATATTAGTTCAGATAATATAGCTTGCTCTATTGAAAGTTCGAATTATAGTGATCGGAAGAAACCAATAAATGCTAAGTAGGGAATCTCAGTGTTTTTTGAAATACATTTATGTTGCATGTCCAAATTAATTTCCTATGCTGGAACCAAAAGCAGTGCTTAAGAATAACTCAGATATATTGCTAATAGTGAAGTCTGATATTCTTGTATATAGGAAAGGAAACATTAATAGCATAGATAGTATAGGTTTTTCTGAATAGATGGGGATCAGTTCTTGAAAGACTGAGTGATAAAAAACTTACTTCAAGACAAGAAATCTATGCCTTCCTAGGTGTCTGTCCAATCTCTGGTTAAAGGTGCCAGTGGGCATTGACTGTAGTTTCAGGTGTTTCTTGAGGTCCAGCTTACCAGCTGGGAATTGAGTGTAAAAATAGACACTTGGGAATAGGTCCCTTGAGTCCTAGTCATACTGAGCAGTTTATTTGGCTTTTGGAGCTCATTTTCCAGATGCAGATTTAGGAGGAAATTCTGTCTTGAATTTAAATACATAGCTGCTAATTTTTGATAGACAGTCAAATATACGAGTTTAACTTAAATGTTCTGTGGTTGGTTGTGGTTTTTTTTAAAAAAGAAAGCAAAACAGCTTTGGCAAATAATGAAAAAAGTAATGTACTGCACAGTAAAACAGATTGCATACAATAATCTATATTCTGCTATGTAGTTTATGTAGCAACTAGTTTTCTTCCGAAAATAATCATCTTTCATTCGGATAGTGAAGTATTACAAGTGTGTTGTTACTTTTCTTTTTTTTAAATGTCCTCCAGGAAAATGTTTTTGGTCTACAATGCAGTGAGTGCAAACCTGGAACTTTTGGTCTGTCTGCTAACAATGCACTAGGATGTACTCCATGCTTCTGTTTTGGAATGTCCAGATCTTGTTCAGAGCTAGAAGACCATGTGAGAATTCCTGTAAGTAAAGCAATGTAACCACACAGACACAGTTTGCTGTTACCCTCATGTTAGGTACCACACTGATGTGCACATTTAATGGGTCAGGCTGAGTGTCCTGACTGGCTTGCAGAGCCAATGGCATCAGAAGAAAAAAGAAAGCAAATGGTAAACGGTCATACTCTTATTTCTGAAACCTTGCGTTTCACTCTTCATTTCTTAAAAAAGTAAATATCAAATGTGTTTTCCATTTTTTTTGGGTTGGGCATTTATTACTTCAAGACGGACTGCTGGCTGTTTCAAAGCAGCTAAAATTGTAAACAGGGTATTTTGTTGAATGAATCTTTTGCTCTTTGTGTTGCAGATAACATTAACTCCAGATCAGGGTGTTCTGCATGTAGTAGCTCAAAGTAACCTGACTGGAACAGTGGAAGGAGTATTTTCACAATTTCCTGATGTTTTATTGGATGCTGCCATAGTCAGAAAATACTTAAATACAGAAACATTTTACTGGAAATTGCCAGAGCAGTTTCAGGGAGACCAGGTAAGAACATTAAATAATTGGAATGTTTTGTAGATAACTTTATTATCTTACAGACACTCCTTTACTCTAGAATAGTAACTTTGTCTTCATAACATATTTCTATGTTAGTTCTATTCTTGTAGATCATAATAATGTAACTATTCAGTGATAGAATTTGCTTACAGCAAGCACAAACAATATATTTACATTACCCTTATCTAACCAGATTTTTCTTGGCCCTGTAAATTGGTAAGACATATTTAATAACTTCAAAGTAAAAATTCTGTGGTGGGGGGGAAACAGTGATATATTTGGTTTCATTGTGGAAACCTAAAACAATTTTCAATCTTGATGCTAGAATCAGATCATGGAATCTGGAATCTCTATTGCTTAGGAATTGAATGAAAATGGAGTGCACAGCTTGAGAGGGTCTAGGTAAAGAAACTAGAAATACTGCTTTTTAGAAATATGTATTTAACCTTAGTGGAAAAGCCACTTAGTTTAAGTCAATTTTCATGTTTTATTTCCAGTTCTTCAAAGGACTGGCAGTTTTCCAGTCTACAGATGATGTTAAGATATTTTCAACCAGTAGCTTGAACCTTAGGATGAATAACAGTAATAATTCTTAATCCAAACAGCTCATGGCCTATGGAGGGAAGCTGAGATACACTGTTGCCTTTTATGCTTTGGATGGCTTTGGAACCTCAAATTTTGAACCACAGATTCTAATGAAAGGCGGTCACACCAGCAAGTTGGTCATCTATGTAGACATCCCTTCTCCAGAAAATGGAGTAAGAACTGACAAAGAAGTAGAAATGAAAGAGGTAAGCCAAAACACAGCAGGAATACAGCATAACCTTGAAGTAAATGTGAATGTTAATGGTTTTAATAATAAATAAATAATAATAATGAATGTGTTATGTCCCCCTAGGATTCTTGGAAGTATTTTAACTCTGTGTCTGATAAGCCTGTCTTACGTTCTGACTTCATGTCTGTGCTCAGCAATGTTGAATACATCCTTATCAAGGCAGCTTATGGCCAAGGATTACAGCAAAGCAGGTAAAGCAACCTCTGATTGCATTTATTTATTATATTGCATTTACTGTAATTTAACTTACAAAGAGCCCCAACTGAGCTATAGAGTAAAGACTTACCTCAGAGAAATTTTCAATTTCCTATTTATGACTTTTGCTCTTCCTCTGACAAGAAAATATTTATGACTTTTAATTGCAGCAGAATCCCTCTTGAATTCTTTTTTGTGAAACACTAAATGACTCTGCTGCTTACTTCAATAGCAATACACACAAAGGAGCACAGGCTGATGCAGTGATCTGCAGGACTGATTATATAATTAAATATTTTAATTTTCTAAAATACTTCTTTCCCATCTTATTTTTATGGATATTGAATTTTTTGTTTCTTTTTTCAGTTGAAGCACATGGTCCCCTGAGTTGTTGGGTTTGTATCAATCTGTCTCCTGTAGCTTGAAGCACTCTGGGCAGTGGTAATAAGATAGTCCTACCTCAGAAAAGTAGCATTTTATTACCATTTTGTCCAGAACTAAGTTACTAATGAGAGGGAGGGGATGGGATATCATTGTTGCATCTGTCAGTCTGGAAACTAACAAGACAAGCAAAGGTGCATCCAGTGAAAACACAAGGTCTGTACATCTTCACAGCTCTGAAGAAGTCTGATTCCATCTCTAGATTTTGTGTTATTTTTGATTCACATGCTCTCAGTTATCTTTTTGTTAGCTCTGTCCAAAATTGTGGCACAAGACAAATGTAGTTGTCTAATATTTCTGAGGAAGAATTACATACTCTTACGTGGGTTTGGGAAGTTTTCCACACTGAGAGGGATCAACCTTTATTATTTCTAATAATTTCTGATGTGTTTAGTTGTATATTCTTGAATCCCATAAATAAGTAAAAAATCTTCAGATTTGAGATACTTGCAGGGAAAATTATGGAACATTATGTATTATAGCTCTAACCTTGAAGCATGAAAGTGTTTTTGGATCTTGTTTTTGGTGTTTGTGCTTGTTTAGATGTTCACACTCTCTTCTGCATATATCTTGTAGAATTGCAAATATCTCAATGGAAATTGCAGTCAAGTTTGAAGAAATGCATCTAGGCAGACCTCTAGCTCATCTTGTAGAGCAATGTAGGTGTCCTGCTGGTTACACTGGATTGTCCTGCCAGGTACTGAACCCTTGAATCCTTTTTGTGTGCCTAATAGTGTGGATGAAAAAAAAAATACTTATATGGCTTTTAAAATTGTTTGTAGCTGTTAGCTCTGATATTTTTTTTAAAATTTTATTTTATTTCCTTTACAACTAGAGCTGTGCTGCAGGATACTACAGGGGAAAGCATACAGAACTCAGTGTAAGAGAGCCTCACACTCTGCTAGCACCTTGTGTGCCATGTCAGTGCAATAACCACAGTGACACCTGTGATCCTGACACTGGAAAGTGCTTGGTATGTACATCTTATACATTCTTCTATTGATTTCACCTGAGCATACAATGGCAGTAACCTATCCAAGGAGTTTTTAGGAGAAGTATATGGCTGTACCTCTTGGACAAAATGTGATTTTATCCCCCACCCCTACAACTCAGAAAGATGGAAAATCTGAATAGTTTCCCTTAAGGTCCATTCAGTAAATTTAGCAAGGTTTTGGGGCATTAAGATACTCAAAATCATGAATTATTTTAGTTTTAATTTTACTTTTAATATTACTTGTATATTTGCTTGAGTTCGTCAGTTTTTCTGTGAGACTTTTTGGGAGTCTGGACAACGTCTGCTTAGGCACACAATAAGAGAAATAAAGGATGCAGTAAGCCATACCACACCACAGACTTAAATCAAAGGTAAATTCCTTCTCAGGAAGAGAATCCTCTGGGCAGCTTTAAATGAGGCCTTTTTTTAATGCCCAGAGACTACAGTATTGTAGGGATATGCCTCAGCTAAGTTGGTTTGCTCACTTTTCTCATTTTATCCCAAAGCCTGCAAAGAGGAGTCATGTATGACTAACACATTTCCTCTCTCTTGTGGTCTGACAGGCTGTGGACAGCAAATTTTTGGTAACCAAATAAGGCCATTCCATGGCATTGCTTAGTATTTTTTCCTAATTTTTTCCCCAGTTGCTTTATTTTTCCAGTGGTGAGTGGGTTAGTTCAAAGTCAACTTCTGCTGAATTCATTCTTGAAGTTAGTTTTTAAGTGAGTTTCCTTAGACCTTCAGGCTTTTCTAAGCCATTCTTCTGCTTTCAGGTTAGCACAAAAGTATGTATCTCATGAGTTAGAACTAAGGTTCTCACGTTTACAAGGCTAAAATGCATAGGTCTTTCACAGAAGTGATTATTCATCGTTCTTCCTCTTAGTTTCTTGTTGAGGGTTAGCAAGTCATCTGTGTCTTGAAATTACTACTCAGACATTTCCAGCTGAGTGGTGCAGGCAAGAGAGTTGGATTTCACCTGACTTCTGCTCCTCTAAAATAGGAGGTTGCACTGCTACTGTTTACCTCATCAGCCAGTCTAAAATACACACTAGCAGGTATATGAAGCACAGAATAAGAAGAAAGAAAGGTTAAAAGAATGAAGATGGGGGAAGCAGAAAAGTCTTTTTGTTCACTTGGGGGACTAGTCAGTTAAATTGTGTTTATAATACCAATTTAGTGTGTTAATATTAATACTGGTTATTGATCAGTACTCTTGACAAATTAAATGTAGTATCTGCAAATCCTAACTCTGGATAGTCCTCAGTATTTGCTGAAATGCTGAAACAGAAAAGCCAGGTATTCTGTTTAATTTTTCCTTTTTGTTTGTTTGTTTCTTTGTTCAGATTTCTTGTTTGTTTTGGGTTTATTTTAGGATTTTTTGTTTTGTACTGTGATGTCCTGACCTGAATTGATTAATAGTAGCAATAATACATAGACTTTATGGAAATTTAGAAAAGAAATTAGGTCAGCCTGCCTCAAGGGGTATTCACATAAGAGGAAATAACGCTGGTATTCTGTTTGCATAAAAGGTTTTTTTCACTCAGAGAATGCTGACCAGTGGGTAGTGACATGAAGAGATCATTGTTGGAAACTGTACATATGTATTGATAAAGTAGATAAGGTTACTCCTGTTGTTTGTTGTTGTTTTAAACCGTCTGAATTTTGTGTCTCAGAGCTGCAGAGATAACACAGTTGGTGATTACTGCAGTGCCTGTGCCCCAGGCTACTACGGGAGAGTAACTGGATCTGCCAATGACTGCTCCCTTTGTGCTTGTCCCAGAGCCAACCCTGTCAGGTAACCAGAGCTTTCTAAATCCAGTGCACATTTTACCATTCCCATTTCTTGTATTGTGTGTCTAACCTCCTACTCCTACTCCTCCTACACTATGACAGTAGGGGTTGGTTATCATTATGTGTCCTTAACTTTTAGGCATTTGAATGCTCTCTAATTTTATTTAGTAAATGGAGCTTGAATTGTGAGCGGTACTGGTAACTATGAAATTTTAAAATAAAAAGATTAGGTGAGAAAGACTAGAACAGACACATAGACTCTTTTACAGGTAATTGATGAAGTTGCTGTGACATTGTTTAGTATCAAATATGAGTCTCTTTCTTCATTCAGAGAACAGTACTTTTGTATTTACAAAGATTCAGGCCATCCCCACTCATTTCAGGAACTTTTCATGAGATCAGTCCAAGGGGAAGAACAAATACTCTTTTGTCTGAAATTTATACATCTGCTTGTTTGGTAGAGGAACTGTTAACTGTATTTTGAAAAACAAAATGCTGTGCGGGCTGGGTTTTTTCAGAAGCTTAAAAAGCATATTTGATGTTTGCTTTTGTATAATTGAGTCAGAATGAGAGTCTAGCAATTCTGGTGTCTTCATGCAAGTCTCAGTAATTACATACAATGGCCATATCATACAGCATGTATTTTACATTGTCTTCCCTTTTCAAAGGAAGGCCATAATGTGCTCTAGTATGTAATATGGTAATGGAGTCACACTGGGAAAGTAAAGTTAACTAATTTAAAGTACAAATTGTAGAGCAATGCAATCAGATTAAACAGAGGATGCTGTTGCTTACAGTGTTTAACCTGTGGCTGAAGGTGTTACCTGTCTGTATGGTCTTTTATTTATATGACAGCAGGTATTTGTGTATCCTTCCTGCAGTTTTAGTCCCACTTGTGTCCTGAAAGGTGTTCAGGATTACCACTGTGATGCTTGTCTCCCAGGATATGAAGGGCAGTACTGTGAAAGGTGAGTTACACGTGATGTTCCCATGTATTCCCAACTCCCAAGGACAGTTTGGTTAATATGAGCTGTATGTGTACTCAGATTATTTAGTGTTCATAAATAAATGTATAAATGAGTGCTCAAGGACTTGGAGTGATTTGCTAGTTACTGTTGAACTATTCATAAAAACCCTGAGCTATCAGTAAATGTAGCATCATGATGAATATCCTGTGATGTTCAGCGTGCCATTCCTGCCTGTAGGTGCTCCCCTGGCTATTACGGTGACCCCGAGCTCCCTGGTGGCAGCTGCCGCCTGTGCCAGTGCAATCCGGGCGGTTCTGTGCACGGGAGCTGCGATGGTGCCACTGGGCAGTGTCCCTGCAAGCCGGGGGTGACGGGACAGCTCTGTGAGGAGTGTGAGCCCAGGCATCTCCTGCTGGAAGGCGAGTGTGTGTGTAAGTGGTTTGTAAATTTACTTTCCCAAGGGGCTGTGGTCCACTCCCGTGATACTTATGTGCACATGGTTACTCCTTGGATGGGTTTATGATGTCAGGCCCTGTTCTTTCTCTGAAGGAAAGAAACCCTAACAACTTACTATTTCTGTAGAAAGAGAGCTTTGGAGAAAGTATTCTCTGGAGGTCTCATCCAATCTCAACCATTCTGTGAACACAGAGGAAACTGCAGTAGAGGTCATAACATCAGCCAAGCAGTTAATGCTTAAAATGGCTTATTTAGTGTTACAAACAAGTTTAAGGAAAAATAATTTTAAGACCTGCTGACTATATCATAATCTTATTTATTGCAAAATCTTGAATTCCTTTGTCATTGACCATTTGGATATGAGGCTGCTGGAATTCTTCTGGAATTATCCCAGCTTTATAGATATTCTCTACCAATAATATGTTGTATTCCCTCAATAATTACTCTTGTAATTCTTTATGAGAGTGTAAGTAGCAGAAAGACACATCTAGTACAGCAATCTGCTTCTATAATGAAATGGGATTTAGAACTCTGGTTTTCTTTTGTATAAATAAAAAAAACAAACAACCTGGGAAATAAAAAATAAATGGAATTACAGGACTGTAATATTGAATTTCCTGTCTGTCAAACCTGTTTGACTGAGTAGCTTCAACATGCTTCAACATGGATTTTTGCAAAATAGCTAAGTAGGCTCAATAAGCTTATAATACAGCAAGCAGCTCAATAGTTAGCAGGACCAATAGGGCTCTAACGTATACTAACCTAAGGAGAATGTGGAATAAGTTCACTCTTGAGCTAGAAGAGAGAGGCAAGACTACAAATCGGTGTATTCAGAGTTACTATATTTTATCACTCTTAACTGAAATTATGAAGGCACATACTGTCTAAATCAAAAGTGGAGTATTTTTTGTCTTTATTTTAATACTAATACTGCTTCCTTAAAATTGTTTATTTAGCTTGTGATGACAACTGCACAGGAGTTCTGTTAAACAGTTTGGATAATCTCAACGAGGCCATGCTTTCAGTGAACCTCACTGGTATTAATCATGTGCCCTATGGGATATTATCAGAGCTGGAGAATGCAACACAACATCTGAAGGTAAAATGAGCACATAAACAAGCAGAAACATTCAGTCACACTTAAAGCAGAACATGCAGCCACCCACAGGTGCTAGTAATTTGACAGAAGGCCTCCTGAAGTTCATGGCTTGAATATGTGTGATACCAGATTAAGACCATTATGTTTGCTGTGGAAATATACATTAAGTTATCTGGCTGCCTGTATTAGTTTCTTTTCATTTGTTGCACTGGCATTTAAATAAACGGGTTAATATATTTTTCAATCAGCAGTCGGATTTCTGAACATGTTATATGTATGTCCTTCACCTAGATTATGTGCATTCTTAAATCTGGCCAGCAGGGGAATTAATTTACAGTGGTGAAATAGAAACAGCAGCCAGGTCTTCTCCCTTTGCTAAAGAGCTGCCAGGGTATAGATCCAGAGGCTGTTTCCCTGGAGTTCCCTGGGTCCTTCCCTGTAGTGGTAGGTGGCTTTTCCATTAGCAAGGATGTTTGGGGTGCAGCAGTTTGCTTTCTTTTTGGCTGTGTGGCAGTCTAAGTGCTTTATCCTCCATCTCAGGACACTGAAGTCAGGTGGAATGTTTCAGTGTCGGACACTTTCAGACTGCCTGGGGCAAACTTCCCTTCAGCTCCTCCCCCCCCTTAAACAAAGCATGAAATACCACTTTTTTTGATTCTAGAAGGTCATTTATTGTTGCTGAGGAACAGATTCATGTGGCCTCTGCCCAAAACCAGAGATAAACAGGATCCTCCCTGCTTCATGACTACTAAAATTAAGCACATTTATTGGCAAGAGTCTTCTCAGCAATAGTCAAGCAGACAAGCTCTGAGTCAGAAACAAAGCTATACCTTCTATATTTCTTTGTTCAGAAACAAAGAAATACCTTCTTTGTATTTCACCGTATCACAATAAAATCAGAGTAGTATTTTTTTGTTCTGCCAAAATCAGCAAATTAAATTTTGAGTCATAATTTCTTCTGTTTAAAATATAAGGCAGAATGAATTCCAATCAGCGTACCTCAAAATGTTAATAATTACAAAAATTGATGGCAAACTCGATTAAATTACATGTTTCTGCTTCAGCAGAGGTACTCTTATCCTTTAATTTTAGTTGCTAACCTTTTAGTTTGGAAGCTTCAGTTATGCTTCCTTTCCTTTATGTCATAAGGCATAAGTGTACTAGTGTAATATTTCAAGGATAAAATTCACTTGCTTTCTATAATTAGTTTGTGTTTGTATAGCACCATCATCTTTTACTTGGAAACATTATTCATATGTCATTTTTATTGAGCACTTTATTGCAAAGAAAATTCAAATCTTATGTAAAAATAAGGTCAGTTTAAGTTTCTACTTACTTCCTAAGTTTAACTTTCTTAACTATAGTAAGTTTGTAGTAAGTTCATCTTAACTACTTGAGTAAGCTTCTACTTCCTATTTTTAAAATTTTAGTATATACATTTTTTCAATATTAAAATTAAATTAAAGCCAGATGTCACTTTCTTGGAAATGGGGTGCTTAAAGTGACATAAAACTTCTTGTGACTCATGTAATTCCGTTTATGTTGGGCCACGGTGTTTTTTAAACCACTTAATTATGGGGGTAAGTTGATAGTCTTAAAATTTTTCTCTGTTTGGAAGCAGGTATTCCCCTTATCCTGGATATTTAAAGTTTACCATACCTTTTGCCTTGTACCAAAGAAACTGTGGCTGGAGGCCAGAAAACCCCCAATGTTATTTCTGTGAATTACAGATCCCCTGCATCTGCCTCATACTGGTAGCTCAGGAACTCCAGTGATTCTACTTTCCTGTACCTTTCTGTGGGTCCTTTGGTGGTGGCAATGCTACCAAATCAGATTGTCCACTCCTCCTTGCTTCTGCACCTCCAGTCCATCAGAAGATTTCAGTAGTTCTGTTTTTCTAGTTAAAGCCTCCTACTTTACTCCTTCTGATATACCTGAATTTAGTTACTGTCCTGCTTTTTTGAACTATGCTTTTAAAGAAACCTGCTGAGCTTTAAGGCTCAAGAGCTTTAGCTTTCTCTTTCACTTGTTTTTCATGCTTTGGAAAAGACCTTGAAATTTCCATTTGATACAAGGCTGTTGGAAACTCTTGTGTATTACTTTTTAAAAATTTGGATTTTACTTACATCTGCATGTGTGTGTGTATACATATATAAAAATTATTATGGTATTTTTGATGATTGGCTCTGAAACATCTGAAAACAACCTTTCCTAGACTTGCTCTGTCTGTAAGAGATGCCCTAAGTTTCTTTGCATCTTTAGAGAAGTGGTATTCTGTTGCAGGCCTTGACTGTATCAAATATTCTAGGCTTGGGTACAATGACCTATTTATTAGTGTATGGAGCAGGTTTGAGGTGACCTTGAAGGCAAATGCAGTCTGTTATTCTTTCTCATTGACAAGGGGACCCACAGGACTGCTGATCTCCAGGATCATCCTCACAGATACACCCCAGTGCAGCTATTCTGACAGGAGCAGCTATATGGGACTGGATGAAATATTTAATTCGAAGGGCCTTGGAACTCCTCAAAGTAGTTTATTTGGGGACCTCAGACTGTGGTGAAATTGAGAATCAGGAATGCAGATCTGTTACTGTTTTTTTTGCTAAAAAAACTTCCTTTTTTTACTCAGTTAAAAATACAATATGGCTGCATTCTTGCTTATTTAAACAAACGGTACACTGTGTTGTGTGAAGTGTATGTATGTAATTACTTTGTCATCTTGTGTGCTTTGAAAATCAGTCCTTTCAAACATATAAATAATCTAAATAGTGTGCATAGTTATTTTCTTCCCAGCTTTTCTGGACCCACAACAAAGTCTTCAAATTACAGTGAGCTGTTACTTCTCATTTCTTACAGAGGTCTGTAGTTCCTAGAGAAGATACAGCTTACTCGTTAGATACAGCAAAAGAAAATCTTCTGAATTTATCAGGAGGAATTGATCACTTGCATGAAGAGGTAGGTGCTGGCTTCTATATTCTTAGCCTATCTGGAGAAATTATTTGAGATTTCATAGCATAATAGCATAATGCCAGAGACTTACTCAGAAATTATTTAAAACTATAGAGGTCAGTGAAAGAATTCAGTCTATGCTGTAGCCTTCCTGAAAGGGGGAGTTAATTGCTTTGTGGAAATCTTCTGCAAACTAAAGTGGTTTATGATATTGTACAGGAGATTTACATGATTTCCGTTGAAGTTTTTTTGTACTGTGATCATTTAATGTCCTAAAACTGGAGAGAGTGAGTTGCTTCCTTCTCATTGGTTTTAATATGTGGAGTTTATTAAAAGTTACGTCATAGCTGAGTATTCACTGAAAAGTCCTTGGTACCTGTAATATTGTGTTTAAAATGATCTCAAGAGAAATACATCTGTTAAAGTCTCACAGGAAAAGTAGACAACATTTGCATTCTTTATCCAGTCTTAACAGAAGAATAATTGTAGGTTGGAAATAGGCCATAGTACTTCAGCCATTAGATCTCATTTGCTGATTGTATGTTATAATTTTCTGACCATGTATAGAGAATCTAACCAGGTGCTTCCAGTGAGTGTTATTGTGTTGTGTTAATATTGATGTATCCCAAAAAGTGATTTTCTTAACAAACATTACTTGTACCTAAAAAGTTATATACTATTTACTTAGTTAAAGAAATAGCTTTGCTAATTATGAGTGTACTGATTATGGAAATAATTGATAACTCTGATCTGAGAGTCTGGAATTTTAAACAAAATTAAGGCATCTGCAAGCCTGGAAGCAGCAGAGATTTGTAAATCAGCTAGATCTACCTTATCAAAAAGCATTGTTTCCTTAAACTAAAATATTCTCAATATTAAGAAAGTAAACAAAAACCACAGACAAGTGTTAGGACTTAATCGGTGTTTTAGAAGAACTGTCAAATATCATCTCTGATTTTATTCTAGACAACTAGATTTTTGAAAAAAGCTCAGCAACTTGACACAATGACTCAGAAAACCAGGAATAAAAGTCAAGAACTGACTGGCTTTATTGACACAATTCATACAACCATCAAAGGTATCCTGTTTTTAAGATATTTCCATTTCATTACAAAATTTAGTAAGGGTATATCCTTTGCAGCTGTTAAAGTCATGTTTACATGGAAAATGCTACAGTTTGCACTGTAACATATGTTCTTTTTTTAGAATGATATGACTAAATTGTTTACTCTCCTACTCAGTACTTGCTGAAGTTGCTTTGTCACTAAATGAAACACTGGGCCTGGATCTGCCACTGTCAAATGCCACATCTCAGAGCCTGCAGGATGATATTTCTGCCCTTTTGGCTGCATTGCGCAAGAAGGATTTTTTTCAACAGCACCATAATGCTACCGCAGTCCTAAAGTAAGCCTGTTCTACCAAAAACTTCATTTCACATATGTCTGCCATGCAACACTGGTTTTTGAAGAGATATTTGGAGAAACATTTTGCCATAATAAGTGGTACTGTGATAGTTAGCCCAGGTGGAGCTGTGTGAACTTTGTTACATGATTTGGTGATACTTGGTTATCCCGTGTAATACAAATCATTAATTAAGTCTTTTAGAAGTCTGTAAAATCAATAGTAAAGCCTGCTAACTTGGATGTGATACAAAATTCCCTTGCAATAAGTCAAAAGACCCACTGATTTCAGATTCTTTCAGATCTGACCCTAATACACATCTTTGTGTTGATTTAGGGTGAAAACTGTCTCAGTCAATTGCAAGCCCAGGACGTGTAGGCCTGCTGAAGGACATGACAATTAATTGTCACTGGAATATACAACACAAAGACCTGCAAATAAAACCAAGGCATTTTTTAAAGCATTCTGAGCCGTTGTTTAGGTTTTTATTCTGTTGTCTTGATTTATCCCCAGTTGAAGGCTATTTTGAAATGGCTTTTATAGTCATTATTAGTGCTTATTGCCAGACTTGGAAAGGTTAAAAAGTTACTATTCCAAAAGTCAGCAAATTTTTGTTTCCCCTTACAGAAATACTAACTAAGGCCATAACACTCCAAAACCTGTAGGAATGTTGACATCGGCTTCAAGGGACAAGGATTTAGACCAAAATAGAATATTTCTGAAAATTTGATTTTTTTTTTAAGTGCTTTGGATAAGCAGGATAGAGTGCTTGTGTTGGTAGCTTGTCTCATTTTGTTCAGCAGACTATTCTGCTGAATATAGAACTGTATGGAAACTGTATAGACATGCAAATGGACCCGAAATGTACCATTTATTCTTATTAGGAACTTCAAATATGTCTCCAAATGTGTTGTTCCATAATTAAAGAATGTTCTGACTTTCAACATCAACAGCTTTTGAGCTGTTAAAGAAGGTGTTTGCAAATTAACTTTTCCAATTACAGTCTGTTAAAATTTCTGAAAGCTCTCTGATAAGGGTCCTTTGACAGACCGAAGAAGAGAATTAATAACTTCTATAAGGTTGTTTGCTCTGCAGAATTTCTTAAGCAATGCAGCTGTAAATTCAAAAATTATTTAAATAACCAGCTTGCTAGTCTGTATTTTAGGGAATAGACTTTGCCACATGACTCACAGTGGACTGAGTTTGTGATAATGTACTTTAGGCAACGTTTGTAACTGAAGACTCCACACATTTACCATGAAAGGCAAAGTCCCCAGACAATTTGGAATAGAACCTTTTTACTCTATGCTGAAACAGAAGCCATTTGTGACTTGTAAAATACTTTAGATCTTGTAACTTTTTTAAGCTGTGGCTTCTGATTGAAAGGACTGAATTTTTAGTTTTAGGAAATACATGCAAATGCACATCTGCTGTTTGGTAAGAAAGATGGAATGCATGTTGCTGTGTATAACTCTGAAATAAACCAGGTTTCTTTCTCTTTGGCTAAAGATCTATGTGATATGCACTTAGATTAACAAGGACAAACATTTATGTAAAAATACCATTTCAGGAGTTGCAATGTTCAGCATATGTGCTGAAATGAAGAGAAACAAAGGAATAGACTTGCAGGATATTTTTAATCTCTGTTTCTTCAGTTCTGGAAAGTGTTCAGATGGAGATGCAAATATTCCCAGATAGAACAGCTGAAGCAATTAAAAACTGACAGATTTGGCAGAATTTAGTATTTGCCAGATAATCTCTGTTGCTGATTAAAAATATAAGTGCAGAGATTGTTCATTTCAGTGTTCATTTTAATGAGACTGTTTATTTTTATTTGATATTTAAACTTTTCTGGACTCTTGGATATATGGCTTTCAGTTCTGGTTACTTGTTTCTTTCCAGTGCCAATCCTTGTAAATGATGTTTTGATCCTACATTCAAAATATGAATCACTACAGTTAGGATATAGAGTACTCTCAGAGGAAAGTTTCACAGAGATTTTCATGGAGGGGGGGGGGGCATGTCCCAAATAAAGTCCAAACAAATGTGATTCATAGTCACCCCTTTCCCCTCTAGTTACATGCAAAGTTTATGAACTGTATTACTGTCCTCTCCCCAGACAGTCATCATTTTGTGTCATAAGATGAATAACTAAACTCCTATGTGTATGTACGGTATTCTAGAAAAAAATGGCAGACTTTAGTAGGAAGATACATGTAAATTAATTTCACGTGACACCATTTTCTCCTTAAGAAATTCATGCCTAAGTTTCTCCTTTGCTGTTTCTTCAATTTCTGATTCCTCTCCTTTTTCAGAGCTGCAGAAAAGTTGTTGACCGAGGTTCAGAAAGAGTATCTCAAACCCCAGCAGGAGCTTGCAGAACTGAAAATGCATGCAAGCCAGTTCTTATCAAAGCAGAGCAGCAGCCTGCAGGACGCCCAGGACCTGGTGAACGAGGCGCTCTCTAACATCAATGAGACCCATCTCTTGTTTCCTCTCATCTCCAGAAACCTGGCAGAGTTAAATGTAAGACTGGACAGTCAGTGTTACTGCATATAAAATAGCAAATATGTGATTGTGTTTAAAAGCTGATGTTTGGCATTTTTATANTGTTTTAATATATATTATACCTTAAAAATTTAAAGGAGGTCATACCCCTATTTGAAAAAACTGTATTATGTGTTATGTGACCCCACCAATATAGCTGCCTTACTACCCTATTATAAAACATTTGATTTATGCTATAGGACAAAAAACTAAAAATAAAGGAAGGTCAAGAAGTCTCAACCATGCTCATTAAAGAAGGGAAGGTCCTACTGAGTGCTGCTGCTGATCTTGCCCTAGATGTAAAGAACACTACGTTTGTAAGTCCTCAAGTTTTAGCATCATCTTAGAGACTCTCAAGTTTATATTACTAGTGAAGCAAACAAACAAAAAAAAGGGTAACGTTTTTTTTGCAGAACGTGGAAGTCCACCAGGATGGGTTGGTCCTGTGGAGCACCAAACTGCGGCACCACGTGGATGAGCTGGTGATGCAGATGTCTGTGAGAGGAGTGCTTGACTTGGTGTACAGGGCTGAGGAACATGCCACTCAGTTCCAAAGACTTGCAGATGCACTAGAGAGGTGATAAACTCAAGAATTATGAAATTATGACATTTATATTAGTGCCAGATTTAATATAAATATTTAGGGGCCTAACTCACTGAACAAATTCCCTGCCCATATTTTGAAAACAGAAAATTTTGCTTGGGTTAACATTAAGTAATTCTTGATTTCACCACAGCCAGATAAATTTAATAAAGCAAAATTTAATGTAGATTAGATTTCAGATGCTTATAATTTCCTCCTGGATCCTGTATCTGTACTTAGTTCTTGAGTTTCAGACGGGCTTGTTTCTGTTCTGTTTAGGCAATACAGTTTGTTTGTTCTAGGAGTCTTTATAAACAGAAAAAAATAACGGAAAAGGGAACAAAATAGCAGGGGAAAAAAAGAGATGGAATGGAACAAAACAGAAGAGCAACTAATAAAATAGAAAAAAGCCTCATAATTGAAAACCTTTTAACTGGTTCTTTCAGTTCAAAATAATCAATTGAAAGCCCCTTATGCAACACTGGGCCAGGTGTGCTCATTTTTTTCGTAGTGCATGGTGTTCTGGAAGGATGTGTGTGTTGTAATTGAAGATGTGGAACTCAGTGCTTGATTGAAAACAGAATTGCTTGTTAATTGTCTATTTAGTGACCTTTCTAGAGTAAGAAATGTGACTCTGAACGCAACTGCTGCTATCTACACTCACTCCAGTGTTAAAAGTGTGATTGAAAGAACAGAGAGTTTGGCAGATGATGCATCTAGAGTTGTGAACGGACCAATGGATTTAGTAAGTATCAAAATTAGTGTCTTAATTTATGTCTTC
This sequence comes from Hylia prasina, assembly GCA_013397195.1. Lineage (NCBI taxonomy): Eukaryota > Metazoa > Chordata > Aves > Passeriformes > Sylviidae > Hylia > Hylia prasina. Next base: position 2,050,939 of record VYXD01004382.1, on the reverse strand, counting down.
CCCTTTCTCATTTAGGAATATTTGTTCTAATTGTTTCTGGACTTGCTGAAAACTTGAGTCTTCTTGATGGAGGCATGTCCTTGATGGCAGCCAGTCCTGCCAGCTAATATGTACTGTATCCTGAATCCCTACTCCAAGGCAATAATGACGCCTCATTTCAAGTTCTGTTTACCTTGCTTTTCTCTCTGCCACAGTACAATTTCCTGTTTGTTTTCTTTGCTTTTTAATGTCTAATGCCCGTTTAGCTGGACTGGACTTGATTCTATGAAGGTTTATATCAGGCATCTGACATGTATTCCCATAGAACTTAGATTCCCAAAGCTCTAGCGCTCCCTTCCACCTTTGGAATTACTCAACGATCTCCTAATTTGACCTATCCCTCTTCCATTTCCATCTGAGTATTCCCAACCACAGTTACTTTTGCTTAGTAGAGGACATTTTATAACAAATGTATGTTTGTGTCTCATCTACCATCCCTCTGCCTTCAAAGATTATCAGATTGTTACTGAAGCAGTAGATTAGAAAGACCAGTCCAGTTCCCAGTCTGATCTTAACAGTTTCCTATAATTTTATTGCCCCCCTTGGATCTCTTTGTCACACAAAGAGATTATTATACCTGCAGAAGCAAATGTGTGATAATGCATTTACATGACAGTGATCAAAATAGTCACTTTTATTATTTTTAATAGATGCTTAATAAGGTAATGAATAGATTATCTCATAAATAACAAGAATGTTCACTAATTTTATGTATGTGTCTGCAGATACTTAAATGTTTTCAGTTGAATTTCTGTTTTTCACGTGTGGCAACTTTGTCTGTGTTTTTTTAGCCGGAGGAGTCTTTCAGTCTTCTGGGAAAAGAAACACTAATGCTTAGCTCCAAATTTCAGAGTGAAGCTAAAAATCTGAAGAAAAAAAGTGATGGTCAGTTCTATAGAATCCACATTTCTGCCTCTGTTTCTTTTCTCTATTTTCTGTTTTGTGCTGCTTTTTTGTGTAGGTTGTTGGTTTTTTGGGGGTTTTTTTGTGGTTTTTTTTTTTTTTTTAAGTAAGCATAAGCTAAAGTAAATATTTTTCTATGACTATGTACATTTTTTCATGCAATTAAGATTAATGTTTTATGGATTCTCATAGTATTTTATTTTTTTGGGTAAGAATAAATTTTTTCTCTGTAAATGTTTAAAAATCTGGCCGTCACTAAACTCCATTTACCTATAAGCAGTGCTTGCACTAGCTGTTTTTTCCAAGCTTTGTGAATTAAATCATTAGAGATTGTGTACTAGACAAAGAAAAAGCATAATTCTTGAAAATTCCATTCATCTGTTTTTACTTAATAAATTGTGGATGACACAGGTATGTAAGATGACATGTTTAAATCCTAAGCCTTTTTACTTGTTCCTGCTGGACAGCTCAAATACAAAAAGAAGCTGAAGTTCTTTGTCTCCATAAATTCAAAAATACTTTTGGTTTTTTTAATTACTCCAAAGATACCAGCAAGACATTGAAGTCTACACCATGAAAATTCAAAAGCATTTTGAACAAAGGCTTTGTGTAGGAGCAGAAGCAAACTCTGAGTTAAATTTTTGAAAAATTGGTCAGAAGGGGACTGTTTCACAGAGATAAACTGTAACTGTAAAATGGTGTTGTCTTGCAATACTAGTGATTTACAAATATATATGAATTTTATATAATTCAGGTGGACAGAATTACCTTTTTTTGTTCCTTCTAGTCTACAATGTTTAATTTCTAATGAGAGGATTGTGCAGACAGATCACAAATATATAGGGAAAAACCACTTCTTTGGCTCCTGTTAGATAATGTAAAACGTGAAGAACACTGTAAAAATGTTAGAGTTCTTGGTCATGGAATAATTTTAATTTATAGCCTTTTCCTCACTATGTTTGTAGCCATTCAGTATCATGGAATTGGCCAAAAAGGGTAGCTTTGAACAGAAGAGTGCCCACAGGAGCTTATCTGTTTACACTGCATTCATTTTGCATTCCTGTTTATAAAATGTTCTTTCTATTGGGAAAAAATCTCCATTGATGAGATAAATGAATGCTTTAGTTTTGTGTGGGTTGTATGGTATTTGTTTATGCATGTATTATTTCTTTCAACAGGACTTCTATTTGGATTGAATGGGTTGAAGAAAAAGGTAGAAAAGATTCAGGAAAGTACTAATAAAATTGGCAACCAACTTAATGATTCTCTGTTGACACTCAGAGCATTGCCTAACAGTAAGTGAAATTTATATTGACATTCTCCTTATTACAGAACTCTCTAGTACAGTTGTAATAAAACCCTGTTTATTATCTGATTGCAGAGACCTAGCAATAAACTATACTGGAGACTTCATTTAGCCTCCTAAATATTTTACATTCTTTTTAGTAAACCCATGAAACATAATTGGGTTATAATATAAGGTCTGTAGTCTGATTCACATTTCACATTGCTGTAAATTAGGAGGGGCTCTGACAAAAATATAATTGCACTGATATGAAAGGAGAGTGAAGTTACAGAATATTTAATCCCACATGCAGAGAAATTTACTTATTTACTAATTTAATTATGGAACTCTTGAGATTTCACTTTCTTTTCTGGCTTGTTTCAAAATTGTCTATACTAATCTCTGAATTTTACAGTCTGCATGTAAATGTTTTCTTGTTGTAAATACTGACTTCATTTAATTGACTAAAATCTATTTTCTGTGTTTTTCTAAAATGGAAGAATTCCTCTCTTTTCAGTCATTATTTTGAATAAAGGTAAGACCTGGAGTTCGTGGAAACTAATAGAGAAAATTACTTTGAAGTTGTGAATAAGAGGGTTCAAAATATTTTGCCAATCTTAATAAAGTGTTTTAAGTTAGAAAAAACACTGATAAAGACCTCTTGATAGGGTTATTTGATTCTGCTGTGAATCTGGATTAGAATGCAAAGTTAAAAGCCTTAAAATACCCATTTTGCAATTCAGAGACCTAATTTGTGCTACAGGGTAACAGTAGTGATGATGTTACTACACTGGATATGAACTGAAGGATGCTATCTAACATAAAGCTATACATGGAAAATTAAGTCAATAAAATCACAGGAGTGTTCTCCTTAACTCACAGCTTAACATTGTTTGATTTAAGCTTTGTTGTTACATTTCTTGAAGTTGTCTTTTTTTTTTCCTCTGGTTAGAGATTCATGGTGGCATTGCTCTCTGTGTAGAGAGTGGTGAAGTAGGATCCTTGGATGTCTAACTCGGGCCTTTTTTGCCAGCTGCAGCATCTTCCCGCTATTGTGGGCAGAGGGTGTAAGGGGCAGGCTGAGATTGGGAGTGGTGCATGCAGTATAGAGGTGATTGTAGCCAAAAACAGAGGGTGTAATTGACTTTCTGCCTCACCAGCTTTGCATAGGATTCCAAACTTAAGTCTCAGAGTTGTCTCTCAGGGTGCCAACACTCATTTAGGGAACATGAACACCATGAGCCAGATGCATTCATACAAACTTCCTGATGAGATAGGCAGAATCAAGTTCCCCAAAGAAACAAAAATACAATTCTTACTATGACAGGAATGTAACTGACAGCATTCCTAGTATTTTGACTATGTTTGTAGCTTCTGTTAGAAAGCCAAGCATTTGTTAGTCACAAGTATGTATGAATGTTTTGAATGTTTTTTAACCTTGGAACTGTTTCAGATACCAGGAAATCCGTGCTTGAATTGAAAGAGCTGGCTGTGTCTGCAAACAGCAGTGCTGTGATGGATTTAAGTCACTTTGGGGAGTTCAGTCAAAAGCTAATGAATACATCTTCTGCATTGTCCCAAGTTAATGACACTTTGAGGAAAACAAGTGAACTTATAACTGATTCATCAAAAGCTGGTAAGTTTGCTCTGTAGAAATGTCACTGCTTACAGAAGCAGTATTAATATGCAATTGGAACAGCCATTAAATATGAGTCTGATGGACTGAGAGTTTATTCCTAATTCAGTAAAAATATGCCAACTTAAAAAAAATTCTAGAGGATTCGCATGGGATGTATGTATATCCCTTACTGATGTTTAAAGTTGCTGAAGTCAAAATGATCACAAACTGCCTAAGTATTTTAGCAGTGAACAGTACATTTTGCTTTCACCCTGCCTCACCATTTCTTTTATGTTTTCACAGCATTCACAGCTGAAAAACAAATTAAAGCAGTTGAAGCACAAGCAAGTCTTTTATTGGATAGACTCAAACCTTTGAAAATGCTAGAGGAGAACCTGAACAGAAACCTGTCTGAAATTAAAGAACTTATCAGCCAGGCCCGCAAGCAGGCAGCATCTGTAAGTTCCATAATCCCAGACCTAAATGACTTCACTTTTAGCAGGGAGATAAGGAGCCTAAAATTTACTTTCAAGGTACCTGGTTTGTTGTTGTGGAGCCTCAGTGAAGTCCAAAGAGCACTGACTGATGTTAAAATCATACTGGCAGGGCTGTTGGTACATTTTAAGGTTTAAGCATCAAGTTTCTTATTGCATTTGGGAATTTGTCAGAACAGCTAGCTAGTAATTTATCTGCTATTTCCTCCTGTTTCCTATAAAAATAATGAAACACAGTATGTCAGAAAACAGTCATGAGAGATTTTGATGAGAAAGAGACAAATTGGGGGGTGGTACTACTATTCTCTTTATTACAAGATGTTTTTTGAGATATTTAGAGATTGATGTGGGGTGTCCCCATATAACATCAAGTACCATTACAAATTTTTTGTCAAGTGTGCTGATTCTATCAATAAATTTGCCATCTATGGCCTGTCATGTCCATGTGTTTGTTGCAAAAAGCAGCTGAGCATCCAGTGTACTTTAAGACAGTGTACTTGTTTTTAAATCTGTGCTTTTCCCTTAAAGACAGCATGAGTGAATCAACTGTACTGTGCATCTCATTAGACTGTGAGAGAAATATGAAAATGACTTTGTAATGAGTAATATTTGGTATGCCTTTGACATAATTGTGGATACGTTTTTGTAAGGTTTAGGGAGGTTTTTTTAAAAAAAAACAGAAGGCACTCAATTCTTCTGCAAATCTTCTTAATTATATGGTTATTTCTTCTCTGTCACAGTCTACTGAAGCTTAATGAATCCACTGCAGAAAAAAAGGGAATGGCATTTTCTGAGGTGTCATAAGCCACAGAGGTTCCTGGCGAGGTTAATAGAAGTGTTGGCAAAATACCTTTTTCCAATTCCAATTCGGGGGAGTTTGTTCTGTTTGGGGGGTGGGGTGTGGATTAGGCATTTTTTTTTTTGGGTTGGTTTTTTGTTTGGGTTTTTTTATTTTGTTTGTTTGTAATTTTTTACTACACAAGAGAAACGTTACATATCTGTGTCCAGATGCATGCATACACACGTGTGCTATGTGCATTTAGTATGTACAGGTATACTCCATGAAGTTAATGGAATTAAGGCTTTTCTCTTGCTAAAATGGATTTTCTGTCATTATACTGCCAAGCTGCTGGAGGTTTGACTGCATTTAGCTTGGATCAATGTTTTATCAGTTTACTAAACAGTGGTCTTAGGGGTATGACAATAGGAATATGATTTATTTAATCTTTAAAAAGTTGAACTTGCCATATATTCACAAATGTATTTTTAATATTGTGTAAACTATTACAAATTTGAAATAGCCAGAATTATTGCAGAGGGGTTGCCTTCTTAATTTGTTAAAAAAAAAAATAAATCTCTCCACACAGACTAGAAAACATTTTGAATTCCTATGTCTTTATTTTCTGATATTATGACATGGCTTTTTGCTGATGCATGATCTTCTGACCCAAGACTTATTGTTATTTTCTGAGGTATTTGAATAGTTTATTTACTGATTCAAACCTCCCAATTGAGTGAGTGTATTAAGACAGATTTCATTCTTTTCTTGAACCTCTTTATCAAGTGATACGTAGAAGATTGCAAGAATCTAACCCGGGTAGCAATACTTAGATTGTGTGGAAGGATCTCAGCAAAAGGTCTGCATTTGTAGGTCAGAAGCTAAGTACATACTCCACAAATGAGTTCTGTGTACGCTGAGATTTGTTTAGATTCCGTTTTCTTTTTTTCTCCCCAGATTAAAGTTGCAGTATCAGCAGACAGAGATTGCATTCGTGCCTATCAACCCCAAATTTCATCTACAAATTACAACACCTTAACACTCAATGTGAAAACTGCTGAACCAGATAACCTCCTTTTCTACTTGGGTAGCAATGGAAAGGTATGTTTCTGGTGTACATTTACTGAAGGTGATGGTAGTCAAAAGTTTTAAATGCCTTTTAAGAATTTTAAAAGTTTTAAATATGTTTTTTCTGACTCAGTTTCACACTTAGTAACCCAGTGGGGCCCCTTGCAGACAGGTGTGTTCACTAGAGGTGGAAATATTTTTGTGCCTTAGGTGATTCCAGAGATTTTCAAAGGTAGAGAATAAAAGCACCAGATTCCTTAGCCATTGCCTCTTGGCCCTATGATGAAACTCCCCCTTCCTTTTCCTGTGTTGTGCATTAACCACATGGAGTGTAACACCCTCTGTGATACTTCATGTAGCATTCTGGAGTGTATCAAATGATTTGCTTGGTAACACACCTTAACTTGAGGTCCTCATGAGCACAGTGCATCCACCCACTTGAAGGGAGTGTGCCGGCTCGCTGTCACATTGCTCTCCTCTTCATTCCCTCTGTAATCCCAATAAATGCAAAGCTGTTAGTTTCTTATGGCACACTATCATAGGATAGTACTTTGTCACAGACTGGCAAGTCACTTCATGTACACTCAAGATTTCTAGGCATCTATGTATCTGTACATATCCTGTTTATATATATGTATATAAAGAAAACATTCAGCTACTTGCATATAACCTGACGGAGTTCTGTTTCATTGGAAGTGAGTGAAAAGCCTGATTTTGCTAAACATCAACTCTTGTAATAGGGGATGTAGGGACATGAATCTGGAAAGACTCTGTGTTACTGGTGAAAATACACATTTGATGCCATGGATTAGAATAGGCTCTGCTGTTTTTCAGACAGACTTCCTGGCAGTGGAGATGCGACGTGGTAAGGTAGCTCTTCTTTGGGATTTGGGCTCTGGATCAACAAGAGTGGAGTACCCTGATTTTCAAATTGACAACAACAAATGGCACAGAATTCATGCCACCAGGTAATTAAAATGAGAATGTCATAAGTGTTGTACACAAAGCATCCACTGAATTTTTCAGTTATGAGATTTCTTTAGAAAGAGAAGCTAGTAGCATGGCATGTATGTGTTGATTAGACCTGGTGATTTCTAAGACTATTTATTGTTACTTGTATTTGGCAGGTTTGGAAAAACAGGTACACTCAGCATAGAGGAAATGAATTCCAATCAGAAGGCTTCACCTAAATCTGGAACCTCTCCGGGGACAGCCAGCATACTGGATGTTAACAAGTCAACCCTAATGTTTATTGGGGGACTTGGAGGGCAAATCAAGGTTAAATTCTGAGATCAGCCTTCTGTTAATTGTTTTGAACATGTTTGAGAAATACTTTTGTCTTAGAAGTAATTGCATGATTTGGTTGCTTCATCAAGAAGAGCCAGATACTCTGAGCATAAAGCAGAGAACACTGTAAGAGTGTTCTAGTATCCTGAAGTTAATTTTCCCTGGAAATTTTTGCATACAGTTTTAACCAGGACAGTCTGTGTGTGCATGCACCACGTATAGACATTATAAAATCAATTTGGGTTTTCTTTGCTTTTTCCATGGCTTCTTTTAGTTTGCAATTGTTACTCATGCAATGAGGTGTGTAAGTAGGTCAAGGACATAGTTATGTTACTTTTTTGTTGTACTAATCTATTATTATTTGAATTATAATTATTAATAGTTATGATAAAACATGTTGCTCTCTTATTATGATTTATATCTAGCAAAGTTAAAGTTCAAGGAAAACAACCAAGCAAAAATTTTGCTGCATAATTTTCAGAGTACTTAACATTAATTGTATTCATGAAGTATTTCTTGTCTTATAGAAATCACCTGCTGTTAAGGTGACCCATTTTAAAGGGTGCCTAGGAGAGGCATCCCTGAATGGCAAATCTGTTGGTCTTTGGAACTACATAGAAAGAGAGGGCAAGTGCAATGGCTGTTTTGGAAGGTATTTTGTCTCACACTTTTTTTTTTCCTTTAACAGGTTTAGAATAATTTACATTTATAATATTATATTTTTATGTTAACTAAAAAAAAAGGTGGTCAGACAAATTGCAGTGTTCACTGATCATTAACTTACAGTTTTGAGCACATTAATCTGAATGTGTCAGTGGTATCAATCAACTTCTTTGTATGGAATTTCAATTTTTGAATCACTTAGAGGAGTTTTATTGTTGCTCCCTGTTTCGTGCATGGGAAGTAGGGACTACCAGTGAACCAAAATACTTTGGAATCTTTGCTTTCCACTAGTTTTCCAAAAGAAAAATTTATTCTCTCCTAGGGTAAGAAACAATGTAAAGCTGTCTTAGAAAAAAAGTCGATGGCAAAACTGTAGCCACTGATCTTGGTGCCTTTTGCAGACTGTACTATTTTTATTTTTAAGAAGTAGAAATGAAATATGCTTGTCCATGTTCCCTTTGCAAAATATTTCATGCAGAAACAGCAGAGGGTGCTGCTTGACTGTATGAGATTATTTTTTACAAGTCTTGTACTGCAGGGATAGGGGCTAATAGATCATGTATTGTAAGTGCAATTATGCAAAGCATTTTGATAAATGGGTGACATGTTTTAATTTAGAGGATGTATGCTGTAACAATTATTTTTTTTCCCTTAGGAAATCACTGGGTTTGGCTTTTATTTTCATACATAAGGGAAGAACACTTATCTTGTGTGCATCCTTCCCCATGGCTAAATCATGTGTTGTGAGGTTGTATAATGAAAGTGGCTGTTGGCTGGAATCCTTCAGTTATTCATTACATCAAGATTCAAGTGTTTTCCCACACTTTATAAATTACTGGCTAGAGGCAGCACTGACTGAGCAGTACCTGAAGGGAGCCAATAGAAAGATGGAGAGAGACTGTTTGCAGGGGCATGGAGTGACAGGACAAAAGGGAATGGATTCCAACTGAAAGAGAGTAGGTTTAGATTAGATGTCATGAGGAAACTCTTTACTGTGTGGGTAGTAAGATCCTGGAAGAGGTTGCCCAGAGAAGGTGGTGTGGATGCCCCATTCCCAACCCTATTCAAGGCCAGGTTGAAGGGGACTCTAAGCAAACTGGTCTAGTGAAAGGTGTCCCTGCACATGACAGGGGTGGAATGGGATGGCCTTTAAGGTCTCTCCCAACCCAAACTATTCTATGGTCTAACTTTTCTTATACTTTATATAAAAATTACTGGAAAAAAACAAATGTTCAGTTAACATTTTTATACTGCTTTTCTACTTTTGTAGCCCACAGGATGAGGACACTTCATTCCATTTTGATGGCAGTGGATACTCAGTTGTGGAGAAGGCACTCCGCTCAACAGTGACTCAGATAATAATATTTTTCAGTACCTTTTCACCAAATGGGCTTCTTCTGTATCTTGCTTCAAATGGCACTGTAAGAAAATGGGTCAGATTCCTAAACTGTCATACACAGTGTTTGATCATTTGGTGGTTTCTTGGTTTCTTTATTTTTCAGCTCACATGTATTAGAGCATATTACTACTTTTGTGTAGTTCATCACCTGTGATCGACACCATAAGCCAAAGGAATAAAGACTTTAACCCTAGAGGACAACTCATTAGAGCAAATATTTACCTAAACTAAGGGCAGAATTAAACAATGAAAGGAATTCTTCACAATTTATTTAAATTTTAGAATAAAAATAAATTCTTTTAAACTAAAATTAGTGATTACTGAACTAAATGATAGAAAACAGTAAGGACAACAAGCTAGTTTTTTCAGTTGGAGGAACCTTTTCAGAATGTAAAAATGTTTTGGAACTGAACTTGCAGAAGGACAGTATAATAATGAAAAACCATATTGAATTAAATCCATAAGATAGGAATTCAGTAAACTGAAACCAATTAAATAAAACTCTTGCAAAAGCAATATAACCCAGACCCATCACCAGACCTTCATTGTCATATCATGCAGTTTACTGCATACTTAGATGGTGTTTTTCTGTTCCTGAAGGAAGGAAAAGCTTTGTTTGGATACAGATTCTTTCAGAGTCACTGCATTATTCATTTGCTTTATGTACTCACTGCCTGAATACCTTGCACAATAATGTCTGATTTAAGCTTTACAGTTCAGAGGGGGCATCTTCAATGCAATTCGAAAGTCTTTTTTTTACTGTATGAGGAAGGTCTTTGCTTCTTACAGAAAGAACATCATAGTGTTTGATCATTATGCTGTCAAATCAGATTACTTCTTTCAACTTCATCCAAAAGCAGGAAAATGTGACTTTGTTATTTAACCCTTTTTCTGCTGAGTAATCAAACTTTATGATGCATTTAAGTAAGGGTAGTAACAAAATAAATTGCATCCTTGTGAGGTACTTGTAACTTAATTTTCCTAAACCAAGTGAGGATGAGCATCTTGGATGTAACAAATAGTCCAGGTAGAAGAGTTACTAAATCTTTTCCACACAGTAGGCCAGACTTTCCAGGCATGTGTTCTTTAGGAAGATTTTATTTCCAGGAATGTAATCGGTTAGTTTGTAATCTGTTTTTGTGTTGGGGTTTTTTTCCTTCCTCTCAGAGAGACTTCTTGTCCCTTGAGCTTGTTGATGGCAAAGTGAGGGTGACTGTTGATCTTGGTTCAGGACCTCTTGCTCTTACAACAGAAAATCGTTACAACAATGGAACATGGTATAAAATCTCATTCAATCGGAATAAGAAGCAAGGTAGGCTACAGATTGAAAAATCCAGGTGTCTGCATGTTTACAAATACAAATATCTAAGATAGTTGCAGGTCACTGCAACCAAATTTGATCACTTCCAATGCAGCCACACCCATGGTGCTTTGTTTTTGGAAGGACTGCAGTGTAAATCTTGTGCTTGGTTTGGCACATCTCGCAAAGAGCAGGTAGTGTAGAAACTGCCGGACAAAAACATACCAACAGTCTTTAAAGACTGAAAGATTTTTGTTCAAGTATGTAGATGAAGGATCACCTTTTCTCTTCTGCATTTTAATATTACTTAGTACAACTGTTTTGTGGGGGCTTGTGTTTCAGCAAGAATGCATGTGTAAAATAGCTATAACATATTGTCATATGTATCTGTTTTCCTGTAGACTTCAGATTTGGCTTTTGCAGAGAGGAATGAAAGAGATTAACAGAAAGCTGGAAGTCAAATAAATTGCTTATTCTAAAAATAAGGAGATTGTCCATACCTGTCCGAGTCAATGAATACATTTTCCTTTACTACGGACAAGACCGCCAGAAGGGAAGGATATGTATTCATGTTCTTCTCCAGATCTTTACTCTCTTTTCTTTGCAGGAGTTTTGGCAGTCATGGATGCATATAACCTTAATTATAAAGAAACCAAGCAAGGAGAATCTCCTGGGGTTGCCTCAGACCTGAACCGCTCTGATAAAGACCCAATCTTCATTGGTGGGCTGCCAAGATCGAGGGCTCTGAGGTAAAGTGTCTCACTTTTGCACCTTTGCTAAGACTCTTGTAAGGTAAGGGAAAAACTTCTACACACTCTTATCTCCACTGAAATTAGAGAAAAACAGTGAATTCTGAAGTTTAGTTTATGGCCATATATACCACATCTGTCCTGTGACTTCAAACTCTGATATGGTGCTGTCCACTGCTAGGTCTGATGCTGCAGTTCAGATCAGAAATAATTTTGTTTTCTTCCTCCAAGGGTGATTTCCATCCCAGCAGCTGCCACAGCAGCACCCCCTGCTCTTGGGGCAAGCATTCAGCATTGCTGTCTGCAATGATGCTCCTTTGGTCTCGACCTGTGCGAGCCTTGTTTTTTCCACATGGTATTTATGGCCAAAACTGTGCTTAAGGATAAAAGTTGTACTTCAGAATTCCTGTAATTCAATTATTTGGAACAGAGGAAAAACAACTGTGAACAGATCAACAGAAAACATTGCAAATACATATTTTATAGCTTGTCTCTAGTTTATGGGTTTTTTTTATTGCATGTCTGTACTGAACTTGCAAAGTCACATTTCTTCCATTGGCTTCACTGTGAAAGGATAAATATGGCAAGAAAAAATCCAATTAAACTTTCTTCATGCTCTTGACAATAAGGTAAATTCTAGTACATTATTGGTCTCTGCACAGTGATTACAGAGTGCAGACTTGTTAATCTTAGCTGGCATACCAGCCTGTAAGGGATTATGGCAGGATAGCCTTAGATTTCTCAGCTTTAAACCAGGAACCAAATTAGGCATCCTCCAGACTTGAAAACTGAAAAATAAATGCTGCATAGTAGACAGCGACAGTTACCCTGCTACACAATCCATTTTCTTTCAGCTGAAGATTCACCTTAAAGTTTTGGGAAATGACCTGACCTGACAACACAGCACTACACACTTGTATGTTTTAATTTGGGCACAACATTATCTTGACTCTTTTTAAGACTAGATTTAGTATCTGAGAGTAAAACTTAAAGTACACTCTTTTCACTTACACCAGACTGACTGCATTCTTTAAAACAGATCTCTCTTTCTTCTCTTACTGAAGAGAAATTAATCTTTTCTCCCAGGAGATTCCAAGTACTACTCCTTGGAAAGAAAGCCTTGTTTTGTGTTTCAGGAAAGGTCTTAATAGTAGAATGTATGTGGGATGCATCAAGAATCTGGAAATATCTCGTTCCACCTTTGACTTGCTTAGAAATTCATATGGAGTAAGAAAAGGCTGTGTATTGGAGGTAGGAGACTTTGAAGTTTTGTGATCTGATCTTTATTTTAATGGAATAGTGAATAGTGGTGTTTACAGTGAGTTGAAACAGATTTATCTTTAAAAATTATAAGATAACCTAATCTATATTTGATTTTTTTTCTTACCTGACACTGTGTAGAGATCAATTCAGTAATTATTTCTGTTCTTCATAAAATAGCCTATTCACAGTGTGAGCATCATGAACAATGGATATATTGAGTTGGTACCTAAGTCATTAAGCCCAGAGTCAGAACTGATGGCAACTTTTGCTACAAAGAACAGCAGTGGCATCATTTTTGCTGGACTGAGCAGGGGACTGGAAAAGCGACGACGAAGACAAGCACACTTGGCAAGTACTGAAAACAAAGAAGTTTTGGGCATTATTTTTGTCATTTTTCTTTTGTAAAATCAAGTCAGGTTGCTATATATATATTGTGTATCTGATGGACAGTTGGAGCTTCTAGAATCCAGAGAGAAAATCTTACTATTTCCTGCTCTAAGAGGAGGAGTATGTGGGTGTGAGTGTATTAAAAAAACCCTCCTGCACTTTACCTGGAGTTATTTTGACCAGAGAAATCTTTTGTGTTTGCTGTTAGAAGGCTTTGCACTCTAAGAGGTACCAGCACAATTTCAAGTAGTCTAGGAGTTTCATTAAAAAGTTTGCAACAAGGTTGGAGGTAAATTTTTCCTGTGTATGTTCTGTTTAAACACTGAGTGTCTGAAAACTGAGCTAGAGCTAAAAATTAATCCTCTGATTAAATCTACAGCCCTTCTTTTCCATCATGCTGATTGATGGTCATCTTGAAGTGCATGTTAATGCTGGAGATAGAGTAAGTACTAGGAAAGTAGTTCTTCAGTCTGCTAATGGAACATACAGTGATGGACAAGAACACTCTGTCATCCTAATTCGGAATAAGAGGTACATGTGACTGCAAAGAGTACTACCTGTTTAATTACTGTGTGTTGTTGTCAGTTCACTGCACTCTCTGAGGAATTGCCTTTACTAGCATATTAGATGGGATAATCAGGGCTGTGTTTTTCTGCTGTCAGTGCAGATGTTCTGATTTCCATGGCAATTGTATACACCATACAGCACTGATAGAGGTGTAGCTAAAAGCTCTCAAAATCTCTAGAACAGCTTGGGGCACTTGAGTACAAGAATACTAAATAGTATTAGAAAAAAGATGCACAGCTATCAAAATAATTCAGAAAGATATTTGACAAAACTTCACATTTTAAAAATCATCAGAATAGCTTGCAGTTTTAAGACATTGAAAGGATTATCAAAATGATGGAATCTCTGTTAGAAGAGGACATTTTTGAGGCTGATAGGAATGCTTTTTATCTGAAAATGACACTTTTAAGACCTTGTTGAATGTTTTCCTTACTTTATCTTTTTCAGAATCATAACTGTACAGGTGGATGAAAGTAAACCTGCAGAATTGAGGCTTGGTTCAGCAGCAGAAAATAGCCCCATTAATATTTCCAACTTCTACGCTGGTGGCATTCCAGCAGGAGAGGGCATCTTAGGGCTAACATTGGCTGGCTCCTTTCATGGCTGTATCAGCAACCTTATTTTTAACAAGGAGTAAGTCAGAAGGGTAACTGCCTTGTTTTGGAAAACTGTGTATAGTAATTGTTAAATGTAGTTTGTGATCTCTTCCATGACACTTCTGTTTGCCTGGTTTTTAACATAAGATATGCGTGATACTCATGATCTGGGTATTATAACAGACAGAAAATGGGTATTACCAGCTATGTTTCCAAATAGTATTAAAAATGTCTTTAATGTTTCTGGAGATGCTGCACAAAGCGGAGCTTTCTGTACTATAATTTCATCTGCAATGACTGACAGAATTGTTTTCCAAAAATATTGTAGATTCATACTGTTCTGTGGACAGATTATTTGCCACTTCCCAATGTTTGTCACAGAAGCCACTCCTTTCTTTTTCTCCTAATAGCACTGAAAGACCTTGTAAAATACTTTGCTTCTGCTTTGCAAATAAGAAGAAACGCACCTCTTAAAAGGACTCTTTTTTTTTTTTTTTAATATAGGCTTTTATATTTCACCACTTCCATGAAGTATGAACATGTGGATATGGACAGCTGCTTTCTGTCAGAGAAGCCTAAACCAGCTGTACAGCCGTCAGACATTGCAATTCAACCTGAACTTCAGGCTTTACCAGTTCCCCTGAGACCTCTCACGGATATAAAAAAAGTACATATTGCAGCAAAGCTCTATTGCCACTTCTTTTGTCCTTTCTTTGTAGAGAATTATCAGATTGTAGACTCTGGATATTTGCTTCCTTTGCAGTATGGAATGGTTCAATGGATGTTGATTTGAAATTATTGTTTCCTGTAGAAAAATTGATCCTAACCTTTGTAGCAGCCTGTTGGCCATTTGGAATATAAATATAGTTAGTTTTACCACTCTTCAGGCAGGAACAACAACAAAAAAGAAGAAAAGAAAAAGCGGAATGATAATCTCCCAACAGAAGGACTTGACAGTAACTATTATCTTTAGTGTATTCCTGCCACAGGGACTCTGTGCTCAGATTTGCATTAGCTGTGCAGTTCTGCATTCACATTTTCCTGGTCACACACATGCAGTCTCTGCTCTGTGTCAGAGAGGAGACACAAACCACTTGAAAGACACACAGTGTCTGAATGCAGCTTGCATGGCACCTGTTTCCTCTTACACAGTCCCTGTTCCCAAGAGAGAAGGCAGCATTACTTCTCTCCTCCTGCAGCTGCACATCTTTATAATGAGAGGTTTCCAAAGCATCCTGAAACCGTTCTCCTGTAGCAACAGAAAGCAAGATTTTATACATTTGATTCTATAAAAGAGCAAGATTTCATACAAACAACTGGGACTATAAAAAGAAATAAGTTGTCCTTTTTAGAGCTGAAGTATACTTCAGCTGTTTGTCTCATATTCTGTTCCTCAGCTCTCCATACCCCAAATCATAACAAAAATTTGTGTCCTCATAAAATAGGAAAATATTTCTATCAGACCTGTAAGATTTTCACACTGAAATTGTACTTCCAGCATTATTTATCAAAAGAACAAAAAGTGAGTATGTCTCAAACTACAAACATTTCTCAGTAGAAAAGGCCGGTGCTGTCTACGAGACATAGTTTAATCATTAGAACTAGTTCTTTTTGAGCCTGAAGTTAGGTTGGAATGATGGTGAGTTTAGTTAATTGATGTTTTGCTGTATACTTTGTGATTATCTTGTGGCTCAGTTCTGCTTCCTGTAAAGTTCTATGCAGGCACATTGTCATTCAACAGTTGCTGGGCAGCACCTGACACTATCCTACTTAATAAATTCCTTTCATTAACAGGTAGTTTGTGCAAAAGATGAGCTGCCTGATCATGTTCAAGGTGCCCATCAATTTGGACTTGCCAAAGGCAGCCACTTGACCCTGCTCTTCAATCAGTCTGCTGTCAGGAAGAAGTGAGTATATCCTGAATTCTACATGCACATAGTGTTACTTTGTGTTGAGCTGCAAGAAAGGCTGTGATGGTTTTCGTGATTGATCACTGCATTGCCAGCTTTGAACATGGTCCTCACTTCAGGTTTTTGGGAGCTCCTCATGGAAGAAAGTATCATATCCCAGGTTAATGATCATGAATTTAGTAACTCGTGGTCGGAGTTGTGCATTTTTTTCCTTCTCAGACTTGAGTCTCACTGTACCTTCTGTAAGTACTTCAAATTCTTTTTTCCACATACAGAGCTCACATCTGGTCCCTATTTCTTGGTCTCGTACAGATGATATCTCACCCTCTCCTCTCTGTTTTCTGCAAGTGCACCTTCCATGTTTGAAGGTGCACTTGAAGGGGAGACAACACTACTGAGAAGAATCATTTTGTGATAGCCTCTCTGCTTCTTTTATCTGTTTGAGGGGCTCCCAACAAGGTCCCCATCACACTACCTGCAAGTCACTTTGTATTTGCTTCTTTCAACTCAGGAAGTCTCTGCAGACATTGAGAAAAGAGTGTTTTTTCCTTCTAGCCCTTCTCTTACAGCTGCTGAGCAGAGGACATTGCAGAGGATTGATGCCATGTAGTCTGGACCTGGTGTCTCCGTAATGAATGGCTCATTCATCTCCTCTACCTTTTAAGCCTCCCTCTGTTCTCAGTCTGCCCATAATATCCCAGCAAGCCTGGCTAATAGTAATGGATGCTATAAAGTTATCCTGGAATGGGTTCATTTCTTGGGGCAGTAAGCAAGCCTGCAGTCACAAACAGCTGAGCCTGTCACTCTTAAAGTTTATCTCATTCTTTGACAAGCACTTTTTCTACTACTGACAGGTACAGCACGGATTTCCATTTTGAAATACATTATAAGTCATGCTTTCTTAGAATCAACATGAATTCTATTTTTCTGGCCTTTGTAATAATAAATCTCCTCTCATAACAGTAAATTGGTTCAGGCTGTTCTCTGTGTCCAGAAAACTTTTTATCATTGCAGAAGAAATACCTTTCAGTAACACTGGATTTTTATTGTCTAGACTTTCTGTCCAGCTGAATCTCAGAACCTTTGCCTCCAGTGGCCTGATTTACTACATGGCTCACCAAAACCAGGTTGATTATGCAGCCCTACAGCTTTATGGGGGACAGCTCCATTTCTCATTTGATTTAGGCAAAGGAAAAGCAGTAGCTCTTCACCCTGCTGTTGTCAGTGATGGAAAATGGCATACGGTAGGTGGTCGCCAATCTTGTGCTCTATTTTCTCTTCCCTGGAGGTACTGGTATGGGTTTTGATTGCCTTTTCTGTATACTTTCTGTATTGCAAAAGCAAACTGGTTCTTACCCAATCATGAAGTCATTCAGAAAACTTTTATTTGATAATAATTTCCTTTTAAAATGGTCATTAATTGTGCATCAAATTCATCTTGCAACTACTGTCAACTATCTAAAACTGTTTAGGAATTAAATAGTTCACCAACTGTGTAGTGATGGTCATCTTCCACAGAGAAGGACCTAACAGAGGTGTGAAAAATCTGACCTTTTTCACAGAGAGGTTTCAGTGCATTATGTCACCAAAGACTTGCACTTCAGTGTGTGATAGGGTGACAGAGATTTGTGGGTGCAGTTTCTCTTTTCTCCCACTTACTGCTTATTACCTGAGCATGTCACAGCAGCTGGTGACAACAGGGAAGCACTTTCCTTTCCTCGGCTGAGGCAACATGAGAAAGGAGGCATTTGAAATGATTGGAGGACTTGTCTTAAGTAGAGGAGAAATTATGTCTACAGCTTGGAGGTGTCACATAGCACTCAGGGCCTTCTGCACGAAGATTGCGTCAGTGTGTATTGGCCCGGTTCCTCCGAGCAACCCACCTGCTACTGGCTCTGGCTTTCTGTGTGAGAAGTGACTGTGATGTTTGCAGGAGTTTTAGAAGTAACTCTGAGGATATCTATCTTCAGGTATCACTTTTCCTAAAGGCAGGTGAGGATGACAGTATTCATCCCGCTAAGCTTCCCCCTCCCTTGTCCATATGTGAAGCCTTCACTCTAGGAAGTGGCTTCTGTGGGACAAAGTGATTGATGACACAAAGCTGCCAGCTTTCCTAGGTGCCTTGGGAATCAGCAGGGTTCTTTTTGCTTTTCATAAACAATCAGCAGAAGAAAAAACAGCAAAAATTAACATGAAGAAAGGAGATGTGAACTTCTGTCAGAGATATCACAGTTAAGCTCTGCTGCCTATCCTGAAAGGAAGAACGCCCCAGGACTTACAGCTGCATGTTTAAAATTATATATACATAAAACTCCTACTGACATTATCCACATTTTAAGAGCTGAACATATTCCATGCAAAAACTGACCTGTCTTTACTACCCAGGACATAAAGCAGGACCTTCAGCCTTCTTCAGAGATTAAAGCTGTCACACCAATTCCAGCTGGGGGTGATCATTGCAGTCCCTCTGCAATCAATGCAAACTAATATGCATTGCTACTGAAGGAAGCACCACCTCTTTTCATTCTCTGCCCTCTGCTCATGCCATCCTGCTTTACCCTTTTATGCCCTTACCAGCCCAAACGTTCATGAAACTTTGTTTTGAACCTAGTCGTGATTCTGAGTGGGGCTAATAGTAAATAGAGAAGAATAAATGGCTGGCTGACTTCCCTCAGCCACATGTGAGCAATTGTTTTAGGGCAAGGCATGGATAAGGACATGAGGGAACAAGATGGACAGAACTGGAAAGATTTTTGGTCATAGTTAACATTGCACCGCCTATCATAAAATGACAGCATAGGAATGTGCACTTCAGAGAGCTGAGATGGCTCAGCTGAATTGCAGGAGGCCAGCACAGAAGGCCTTTCTCCAAACTCAGTGATGTACCCATATCCTAAGGCAATAAAGTGGTGATTTAAAGAAATAATAAAACGCTGAAAACCTTAGGCCGGACAGTAGGAAATCATTCTGAGCCCTTGGGAAGGCAAGAAAGCTGTTTAACTGCTCAGTTGCATTCAGAAATGGTCTCAGCCTCAGGAATAATTTCAAGAGAATGCCTCAGAACAGAATGTCAAAGCAATTGAACCACTTAAACAACTGTCTTGCTTATTTCTATGGCAAATAATGACTAGGTAACAAATCTATCTTAATCATTTATGTTTGGATGCTTCCCTTTCTTCCAGGTAAAGACGGAATATGTTAAAAGGAAAGGCACAATCATTGTGGATGGACAGGAACTGGTAACAGTCAGTGTTCCAGGAGATGGTAGCACCTTGGATGTGGAAGGGAAGCTGTATGTGGGAGGACTCCCCTTAGACTACCTGCCAAAGAATCTCGGGAATGTAAGAAGGTTTGGGTGGGGGCGTCTCTGGCAGTTTGCAGGACTAGAATGAGCACAGTGCAGCAAACCCTGTCTCTGACAGGCTAAAAGAAGTACTTAGGGAAAGAAGCAACAACAAAGTAATGATCCTTTACCAGATAAATCTTAGTAGCTTTCTATGGCTTAATGATTTCAGCTACAGCTTGTGGGTTAGTAATGGCCCTTAACAGAACTTTTTTTCATTTTGTTTCTCTGTTAAAAATGGATAAAGAATATAAATTCCTGTCTTTCACAGTATAACAGAAAAACATGACCTGCAATCTCAGACATTTTGGTACCTGAGTGATACTGCATTCAAACAGAAATTAGGCGCCTTAAATGTCTCTAAAAGACTGGGTTTAGCCATCTTTAAATTAAAGCATATTTTTATACATGCATTTAGAGGGTAGGTTTTTGTCACCTTCCTCCTTGTGCAGCCCATTATATCAACGAGGATTCTGGTGATGATGATAATGATTCTCGTAGAATTGTAGAATGTCCTGATTTGGAAGGGATCCTCAGGGATCATCTAGTCCCACTCCTGACCCTGCACAGGACACTCCAAGAATCACACCTTGTGCCTGAGAGCATTGTCCAAAGGCTCCTTGAACTCTTGTCAGGCTGGTGCTGTGACCACTTCCCTGGGGAGCCTGTTCCAGTACCTAGCCACCCTCTGGAGTGATTCAGATGAATCTTTTTGATGACGAGAACTTGCAAAAATGTCCTACAAAAGTTTTGATTACTCATTAATTTGCTGAAGCATGTTTGGAATGTTTTTACTGTTGGGTGTATCCCTGCTCACAGTTAAGCAACTACAATTCTTTCTGTGTATTATAGACAGTGTATACTTGGCTTCTAAATGATTTGATTTTGACTCTAAGACATTATGTACCTTACATAATTATTTGTAACAATAGAAATTTAATTACGTAAGTATTTTAGATTCTGCTGTGCTTTGTTGAGATAATGCTTTTATCTACAGTAAGATCAGGTGAATCTCTAAGAGAGCATCACAGCAGTTTATACTAAACATTGTCTCTTATATTTCCATATGCTTAGGTTACCCACAGTATTCCTGCCTGCATTGGTAGCATGACAATTAATAGCAAACAACTGGACAACGAGAGTCCTGTCTCTATCTTTGCTGTGAACAAATGCTATGAAACAGTGCAGGATGGTACTTTCTTTGATGGAAGTGGCTTTGCTGCTCTTGGTAAGTGTCATTAAATGAAAACAGTGCCTTACTGAATTAATGTTAATGAAAACATACCCCTTTTAGGTCTTACTGGAACTGTGTGTAATTAACTGACTCACACAGCGAGTGCATGCCCTGCATACAGATTTCTAACTGAGTCCCTTTACTCCCTATAAAAGTGGACATTTCTGCAAAGGGCTATCTTGCACAAATAAAAGAACTAATGATTTTAGCACTGGGGAAGAAATGGACTACATCTTTCTTTAGCTAAGAAAATCCATGTTCATGATATTAAGGTCTGTTAAAGAACATGAAGACAAAAGACTTGTGAAAGAACATGAAAGATTGCATTTGTGCTTGTTACTGTTTATTACAAGTGCGATAAAATGGATTAAATCTGAATTAATGAAAAAAACTTATTTGGGAATTTATATTTTCCAGTAAAAAAATGGGAATTATGAATTCTTTTTCTGGAAAACTTATTTTCCAGAGGTTCTGCAAGGTCATAGTCCAGCAGCATAATCAACAAGTTTTTTTAGACCTTTTAATGGTAATGTACATATTTAACTTTGTACTGTGGGTCGCAAGTCTTCTGCTAGAAGCTTCTGACTTCTTTTCAGTCAGAGAAGGGTACAGAGTGCGGTCGGATGTGAACATCACCCTGGAGTTCCGTACAACAGCGGTGCACGGGGTTCTTCTCGGGGTCAGCAGTGCCAAGGTTGACGCCATCGGGCTGGAAATTGTACACGGCAAGGTAGGCTGCCCTGTGCAGGCACACGGATTTCACAAAGGCTTGCTTGGAACTGGGAGGCTGGAACTCTTGGAATGCAAGGAATACACACCAGTGAGGTGTGATGGAGGCAACTTTTCACAGAAACAAATACGGGACAGACTTTGTCTCAAGGTTTCTCATTGCCATCATATGATAAAATGTGCGATTTGTAGAAGTCACTGGAACTTCTTGGATTTTTAATTAGTGTAATTCATGTTAGTGTGCAGACACTCTGACCTCCTGTACAACATACCTTGTATGTTAGATCAAATACATATCTCTTTTATTGCTTAATACTTTTTCTACCGTAAAGCTATCCTTGTCCTTGAGAAAAACATTGCATATACAATGCATGCTGTTTTGTAACCTCTTCTTCAATATTCATGAGGAATTAACTCATTCTTTACTTCTACTGGCCATTATGCTCCATAAACCTTTTAACAATCAATATACATAGTTCTCCAGTCATCTCTTGCATAAAAAATATACACTTGATTGCTCTTAAGTATTTGTTTTTGCAGAAATAGCTCATTTTTTATTCAAAGCTTCCTAGCTGGAGACAGTGTTAATTATCATTGTTTCTATGGGACATACTCTCCCAGTTACTACTTACATATTAATCCTCACCACAGAGTTGAGGAAATGTCTGCTGCTTTGAAAAATAAATACGTGAAAAAAATCAATACATTTATTGGCAATGACAAGTGGTTTCAGGCTATTCTTCTTTCTCTTCAGTCATACACTGTGAATCTTCTTTCAGATCTGAAGTCTCAGGTTCTGTGAAAAATGTTTTGATTTGTATTTGTAAGAATCATTGAAATCCCTAGTGAAGTGTATGAATGGACCATTGCATAGGTAGATCTAAGTGTTCTAAATTTTTAAAAACACTTCAATAAGGATCTACTGTATCCATCAAAGTAAACATCACCTGTGCATATTGCCAAACATTTAAAACGGAAATCTCTGCACCAGTGTGATTGTGCTTTTATCTAGGCAGATTAGTTAATGTGTTCTTACTTCATATCTTCTCTGGCATCTGGCTGTTTGTACAGGTTTTATTCCATGTCAACAATGGAGCTGGCAGAATAACGGCTGCGTACGAACCAAGAGGCACAAATAGCCTCTGTGATGGGAAATGGCACAGGCTTCAAGCAAACAAAACCAAACATCACATTTCACTGATAATTGATGGGAATTTGGTTCACACTGATAATCCCTACATCCAGTCAACATCTGCAGATACGAGCAACCCCATTTATGTTGGAGGTTATCCTGGTAGGTACAATAATATTTCCTTTCCCTTCTGTCCCTCCTGTGCTCACTCTCACAAGAGCGACTCTTAACATGTGATCCTTTTTGGTTTGCCATGGGAATTGTGACTGTGTACAGCTCAGCTGTTGCTTCATATTCAGCTAGTTTCTATTTTAACTTCAAAAACACCATGCAGAGTGGCTTTCTCCTCTGTTTTTCCCTCTCATCTTCTATTGTTCCCTGGAAAAGAACTATTTCTGCAAACTCTGCCAAGTTATTGCTGTGCATGGCTTATGCTTGAAAAGAGCAATGACTGTCCATGTTGGCATGTCACAGTTCATCCAAACAGTAATGGAACTTGGTGCTCCTCAGGTGTTGGTTTTATCTCTCATTTCAGAGGGGGAGAATTTTAATAACCTGGATCTTTGTATTTTTTCAGTTTGGTGGAAATAGATTTTACATATTTCATGTTTGTTTTTCAGCTGATGTCAAACAAAACTGCCTCACAAGCAAGAGCTCATTCCGTGGCTGCTTGAGGAACCTTGTTTTGACCAAGGGCCAACATACAGAATTGTTTGACTTTAGCAGAGCTTTTGACCTGCATGGAGTGTTTCCTCATTCCTGCCCTGGGGCTGAGCACTGAACTGTAGCAAAGCCCATCTGGATTGAGAGAAGGGGTTTTTTTTGTTGATCGGTTATTTTGCATTCTCATTTTGTAATGAAAAGAACTGATAAGAACCTGCATCTATTTGATTTTTGTTGTTGTTTTCCAACTCAGGTCATTTATTTTTTTTAATCAGAAGCTCTGAGTCTGCATTTTAACTAAATGGTTTTAAACAACAAATACCTCTACAACAATTTTAATGGCATTACTTGGGTATTTTTCTTTTGGGAATTTTTATTAATCAGTGTTTACAGTATGTTTTCTTTTGATTACTTCACAGTATTTCATTTTATTGTGTGTTGGCGGTTTGTAAGAAGGTAATAATTTTGGACCACATAATAAAACTACAATAAACTGCATTATTTTATGTAGTTCAGTTGTCCATGTATGTTAGAAGAGAAAGAGCTGGAAGGCTGAGAAGTTACAAGTATGCCCACTACAGGGAGGTTAGAACTAGATAATCTTTAAGGCTTCTTCCAATCTGGGCCATTATATGACTCTGATTATATGAAATCTAAGTGGACATAGTCCAGCAGAGGGAGCAGGAGACTGACTAAAGGCATAATTTTGAAGGTCTCAGATTCAGAGTTTAATGAATAGAATTTTCTTAGTTACACTTCATAGGGTAGCTCCAGTTCCTTTTCCTTCTGCCTTACTACTCAGTGCTTCTGATGCTCATTATAGATACATTGGCTTGACGGATTATCTTCCTGTTTATGCTTTCATGGAATCAGCTCCAGCACAAGCAGCATCTCTGTGGCACAGAGATGCCTGTGAAGTGATGTGTTGCTGAAGAAACAATTTGGGTCTTATTTGGGAAAAACTATGTATTTTGGCAATGCAGACGAATGCATCATTCTTTGGAAAACAGTATTTCTTACAGACACTGGGAGGCAGTTTTGAGGCCAGGCTGCAGTTGTATCTTTGTCTTTTCTTACTGTGACTGCCTCTCTTTCTAAAATGAGTCTTCCAGTAGCTGTTCTTGAGACAGGTTTGGGGGATGTGTACTCAATCTCAGTCAAGGACATCCATTCACCAACTGGCCAGATCACTGAGCAGTGACAAATGTGTCTCATGCTTTTAACATGCATCTGTAATAAACATAGTTCTTTGCAAGTTACTTCCATCTCCCTTTTTTTATTTCTCTTTGAACTAGAAGTATTTTTGTTTGCTCCTTCCATTTTTTTTTTTGGCTTTTACTATGCATTTGTGCAATTTGTTCTAAAGTTAGTTTTTCTCTATGTATTTTGTACTAGTTTAAAAAATACTGTGTGAAATGGAACTCCAAAGCAGTTTGTCATTGCTTTCAATGAGGCAGGATTCCAAGCACTGCAGTTTGTCCATTGCATAGAGGTAGTCCGAGGGAAAGGCTCCTGGAGCAAAGAGTTCCTCCACTTCAGCAAGGGTGGCAGAACATGGTCTCTGTACAGCAGTTCAGGTGTAAAAACACAGTTGCTTTTAAAACAGATACAGCACTGCTTTTCTGCCCCCTGCTTCTATCCAAAATACACGTGTTTAGATCTGAAGAGCTGGCTTTGTTGTATTGTTTTTATTTTTGACATGGATACAATACAGGGGACACACTCTGCTGTACAAATACACTTACATGTTGGCGTACTTCAACAAAACACATAACATAATGAGGATTCTAAGGGAAACGTACATACAAATGCTTCACTTTGATTAGTGGCAATGTATTATTTTCCAGAGAAGACACACATTCATAGAAACCCATTGAAAAATAAAAATTAAACACCATGTGTTTGTATTCATTGTCTATTAACCCCAACATCTGATCTCACAAGGTTCACATTACAAGCATAATTTAGGCAACGTGGTTAGGATAAAATTTCATCCATATCCTGAAATAGGTATTTTACTAGATTTTTTTTTGTAATTTCAAATCTTGCCTCATACAAAAAGAAATACTTTGTCACTGTGAAATTGATAATAGATTAAGCAGTAAATGTCTAAGCCAAAATATTTTTCCTGGAAAATGCAGAGTGAGGTAGTTAATATTATACGTGGACACAGACACATTTGCACACACTTTCTAATGACATCTGCTGCATATACAGGTTAAAGCATTCCAGTCTGTTTTGCAACACCTGCTTTTACAGTACTCTCTATGTGTTGATATGCAAAATGCTGTCCTTGGAGAACTGTGGAGTATATAAATGCTTGAGGCATCTTTGGAATTTCAGTAAATTTCTCCCTGCTTGCTACCACTTTCATACTAATAACTTTCCACATATGTTACTTTTTGTTAGGTGACAATCCTCTTACAACTTAGTTTTGCCTTCAGTTTCTGTTAGGAGGAACAAAATTCCTCACGCCTCCCCCAGCATCCTGAAATGTAAGACCTAAAGTTGAGACCTCGTATTTCAAAATGCCATTGTGCTTGTTCCATTTGTCTGCTGCATATTAAATCAAGTTAGTGTACCAAAAGAATACAAAACAACTTAATGTGGAACAGTATTAACCACTACACATGGGTCATTAGGGCCATTTGTATCAAAAGAGAATTCTGACATTCTGTTTCAGAGACAGGAGGTATTTGGCCACTGTGCAGAATCTAGGTCATTGCTAATATGCATGTCTTACTAAGTTATAGGCAGTTTTCACATAAAACAAGAGCTCACAGGGTGGATTTTATTACATCATATTTGACTTCCCTAAGTTGTGAAGTGGTAAAGTCTTCCAAAACCCCCTTGTATTCTACACAGAATGCAGGGAGATCTATTTCAGAAATAACATTGATGAGGTCCAGAACGTGCTGAACAAGTTGCAGCATGAACACAGGGCTGTTCTGTCCTTTCCCTTGCACAGCCATTGAGAACACAGAGTAAAGTGAGTGGGCAAGATGGAGTAGGTCATTGTATTTGTCTGAAAGTATTGTAGGAAGTTAGCTCATTTGCTATGACATGTCAAGTTATTTTCTTAATGTTTAGGCTTTCTGTATAGTCACAGAATGACTTTTAGTTGGCTGTAGATACAATGATGCTTAACATTTATATCAATCTCTTTGTATTCAATGCACTTTCCATATAATAAGCCTTTGCTGACTTTGTTCTTCCTAGATGGATGTTTGTAACTCCTGATGTGCTCAGGGAATTGTTTGGCTACAACTGAGAGTAGAATTTCAACTCAACTAATTCTCATGTTGCCTTTATAGGCTTTACAGCTGACAAACAAGGGCAGCACAAGCAGAAAGAGCTGTCCATTGCCACAGAGGGAACTAAAGGGTGCTAGGAACAAAGCACATGACAAAACATTTATGCTTAGTCCTATAAACAAGCCACAGATCTACTATCTCTTGCATACTTAAAATAAATAGTTGTCAAAATAAGGAGTGTATTTTATAATACAACTGTCTTGTTTTTTTCCTGGCTGCAACTGTCTCCTTTAGTGTTAAGAAGAAAAAAGAAAAGCAAAAGTAAACAAACCCCAAACATACAAGAAAAACAAAACAAAAACCTACCAAAACAACCAGAAAGTTAAAAATGTCACTGTTTTAAAGAAAATGTTGCTTGTTTTTTATCAAGAAGATAGGAAAGAAAGAAGACAGGATCTGCCCTCTGTAGACATTGTTGCTGGTAAAGTTACTGATTCAATGTTAATTTCTTTCACTGACCACTAGCAATGAAAGTTAATTACTGGAGAACACAATTAACTTGACACATTTTAGAGGCTCTGCTTCTGGCTCAGATCCTCATTGTACAGCTTCAGCAGAGCATCACAAGTTACAGGCTTTCTCTGCAGGACAGCAGACTTTATGTTCACCTGGAGGACGTGGTTCAGAGTGCTTTTAAATGGTTATGTAATAAACAGAGCTTCTGCCTCATCCTTGTGTCCAGATCAGGAACAAAAATCATTGCTCAGGCTGGGGGTGGTTTCATTGTGCAACATCACCTAATGATGGGGACACTGTAGGGCAGTTTAATGCATTGGTTCCCACTTACTTGCTCTTTTCCAGAGGTAAGTGATTTCCCTACTCAACAAACCCCTTTTAGTTCAGCATAGCCCGAAGTGAGGTGACTTGAGTGAAGAACATCACTTGCTCTTGTGACTAGCTCCAAACCAGACATCCTTTCTGACATTCCCAATGCAGTTGCAGCCCCCTATTCTCTTGTCAGCCTGTGTGTTTGCTTAGCCTGCATGCTAGTTTGTATTTGTAAAACCCCCAGCACAACTGGGCTTAGGTTGGCTATGTTTTTAAAGACCTAATGTGTAAATTATTAAATCTTTTTTCTCATTGGAAGCCCTGTTTCTTTTCCATGCTGTATTATACAAGACCTGAACAAAGATCTCTCTTGTCGATGCAGCTGAAGAGTATAAAAATTGCTTACATATTAAAGCTAAAATAAACAAAATAAGAAGAATTAGGTTACAAATCAGAAACTATAATGTTTAACAAAAAAGGTGATGACTTTAAGTGGCACCATTAACACATCTCATAGTCTGGCATTTACACAGATTTAATTCTGAGAGTATCAAGAAAAAGGCAGAGCTAGGGGCATATGCCCCTTCTCACCTAGCCTTTATCTCCTGAAAATGTGTGTGACAGGGGAGCGGGGCGTGGTTTGTGGCATTACAATTGCACAGGGCTGAAGGATCCAGACAGATGATCTTGGAAGACTGGTAGTGAGATACACGGTGGTAGGTGCACTGAGCAGTACAGCTGTCTGTAGTTCCTCCTCCTGCCTCCCTCCCCCAGTATCAGGTACTCATGAGGAGTGACTGAGACACACAAATATTGCAGTAACACACACACTATGGGTTTACTTTCAGGAGAAAGGTTTGGTTTTCACACAGCTGTCTTGGCACTGCTGCATGTTGAGCTCCCACCTTCCATGCCTGACAGGCACCTTCCCTTCTCCAACGTCTCTGGCATGCTTCTGTGTTGTGCTGTGGTCAGTAGTGTTTCATTCATCTGATGCCACTGCATTATTTCCAAAAATTGTTCTAACACCAGGTCAGGAAACGAACACCGTACCTTGGGCTGCCCTCCTCACCTCCTGGGCCAACTGGCACAAGTGTAATCCATATAAAAGCATAACTAATGTGATATTTTTCCGATGGTTTGGAAGCTGGAATACCAAAAGTACTATGTGCTGACCATCAGCTGGACAGTACAGTAGGAAGGAATGATGTCCCGTAGCTACCATTTTGTCTCTGCAAGAGCTGCTTAAAATGATAGGCATCACTCTTGTCCATTTGGTTTTTGTCCAGTATACTGCTGCCTTCTGCTTCAGCTGGCTTTTGGTTTTATCACCCATTCTGCCTGAGGATTTGCACGGTAGACATCTAGCATGAATGCATCTGGATCCAAACAGTGCTGACCTAAAAAGGAAATTTTCAGCCATGACTCACAGGATGTTCTGAGCACACAGGGACAGAGCTGTGTTAAAATGTCCTTGAACGTTTCTCTGACTTGCACACAGCAAACCTGGTTTGGTGTGGCCATCCAGCTAACATCTTGCTTGGATACAGAGAGGGCCTTTGGTGAATTTGTCAGTGATACTACTCTGTGACACATGAATTCCCTGCCACTTGCAGGCAGGATGTCCTGTATTACACTGAGTAATGGACAAGACATTTAGTCAAATGGTGAAGATGGTCTCTTTAGAAGCATCAACAACACTGTTAATTTAAGTGCTACAGTATGGGGGGATTTTATTTCTTTGGATTTACTGAGCTGGAACTACAACTCTCTGACTTCTACACTATTTTTAAATGCTGAAAAAGTACCTCTGTAAACACTGTGCACCCATACAGTAGGATTTTGTAAAGAAATGCAGGGACTCTAACATGGTTTTTGGGAGTCGCCAATTTGCTGGTTAAAAAAAAAAATCCTCTGCACTCTGGCTTTTTCTTTAGCTGGTGATTAGGAATTTGTGGCTGCCTTTGCCAGAATGAGGATTTCGTGCCTTTTAGTTGAGTAATAAGGCAATAAATTCTACAGTTAAGTTGATTTGTTGGACTATATTGCATTTACATGGGGTAATGAAGTCAGTTCACTGGTGAGGTTACTTTGCTGTGACATAAGATTATGGTAAAATTTTTGTACGGTTACTTATAAGGTCACAGGGGTCCTAATGATTTTATTCAAGTGAAAGCAATATAAATGAATTAATGCATAATCAGTGGACCAAGGTACCCTGAAGGATCTAGGACTATAAAACTGATTTTAAATGAAGATGCAAATTAAATGTTCCAATGTTTTGGAAGACCATAGTAGGAATATTTGGGATTGTTTCACAAGACCTTTAAGGATTTTTTTTTTTCTGTTTTAGCATCAGTTGCTCAACCTGTTTGGACAGGCAAAACAAATCACTTATCCAATTTAGTTTTGTTATCATCAGTAATAAAGACTGATTCCTGATTGCTGCTGAAATGTGTGATGTTTTTTCATAACTTTACAGAAACTCTTTAGAGATGAATCTAGAAGAAATAAGTAGTAATTTAATCAGATAATTCACAACTGACTCCAACAGAGCATCCAGAATTTTGATATGAACAGAGAAAGGAGAGAGCCAGGACTGTGTAATATCAAATTAAAATATGTTTTTTGACCTTTAGGCCAGAAACTTGTGGGGCAAGCCACTGTTGTTGTTATTATAGAAAGTGTCACTGCATGAAACAGAAGACAAAGGCCCTGTTGCAAGGAATCTGCAATCTAAATAAAGCACACAGATTAGAGTGAGTATAGAATACCCATACGTGCAGGGGCTGAATTCACAATTCTGTGGGTTTTTACTGGTGGGAGGTTGACGCTTACATACGGTAAGAAACAAAGAAAGAGGTCTTGGAAAAAGGTTTGACAGCAAGGTGGAATGTGCTTGCAAGAGGAAGACTAAGGATCTCCTAACCATGAAAAAATGCTGTTACAAGAGTGAGAGAGGTAAGCAAAAGGTCAGATGAATTTGGCAAGACTGTAAGTGCTGCTGAGATCCAGCCACTGGGTCATTCTCTCCTGTGGTGTGCCCCTCCTGTCACTCTGGAGATGGGGTAAATAATGACATTGATTCTAACAGGTTTTGGGTCAGACTCCTTTCCTCCAAATGGACTGGAGGGTAGAAGAGACCCAGCTGTGTCAAAACAGTGTTGCCCTGAGGCGTTCTAGGAGGTTAAGGACATTCAGAATTAATTTTCAAAATTGAGACCTACCTATATTTCCTCCAATTTCATGTAAACTTTGGATCTGGCCTTTCACATTCTGTGACGATCCATGGCTAGGATGGAAAAAAACCTTTTAGTCTGACTTTCTGTTATAAGCACTGCCTTATCACCCATCATCTATGGTAAGCTAAAGTTTGGTATTTTTCCCCCATGAACTGCCTTATCAAAACCAACAACTTCTACCAAATGGACCAATGCAGAATAATGAATCTGCTACAGAGGTAGGTTACTGCATCACATTCAACTAAACCTTCTATTTTTAAATATTTAAATTTAAATATTTAAGCCCCATATATTTTATATAATTCAAAGAACAGAATTATATGGTAACATGGGAAGACTTTGCAAAAAGACTTTCAGACACAATTTACCATTTCTCATTGCTGTTAATCATTACTACCTTACAGAAATAAAAACATTCTAGACTTATGGATAGATGTAAAACAATCCCTTTGGGTTCTCTATGGGGCAAGCCTATAAAATACATGTGTAATGTACATTTTTAGTAGTGGTGTAAGGGAAGGCAGATAGATTCTGTATAAGAGCCAATTATTAAGTAAAATAAAATGAGTAACATAAGTGGTTAAAATTTCTTTTACCAATATAACCATGAATTAGCAACTTTAGATTGAAAAAAAGAGTTCTTGTAACACAGTCTTTGAAGAGGGAACAATCTATTCATTTAGAGTTCTGACGTTGTTTAGGAAAACAAAATGTTCTGCTTTACCCACCTGTTTTCACAGTGGAATCGAGCCAGGATGTCTTTGGCTTTTGTTTGGCTGTTGAGTTGAATTGCCATAGAGACTTTTGAATGCAGTGGAGCATAAACTCTTATCACCCCCTCGGGTATGTCAGACTGCAAGTATGGAGGAAAAGTGACAGCTCCCTAAAATAAATATTCAAAAGAGTAAGTCTACGGCAAATGTTGCTCTAGCTCAATTTCAGGCAGTTCTGCAACCTCATTTGAGGCTGTTTGCAAAACTCACTGTCCTGCATTCACTTGGCTGTTCAAAAGATATTTACGGTCATACAAATGCAAATTTGTAGACACAAATCAGATACAACACAAAGACACAAACTCTTTGGTAAGTCGCACATAAATCACATAGGGTAAAGCCCTTGAACTGTAACTTTAACTTATTTCTGTTAACATTGGTCAGTGAACCAACTGCTTCTTTAAAAACATAAAAATTATTAAGAATATCTGTTCTTCCTTCTAAAGATGAAATTTTCCTGAGGCATAAAGATCCAGTTCACTGTTTCTGCCTCCTGTATCTTCAACTAGATTGAAGTGTGTGTAGAGTAAAACATCAAGTACCATATGGTTTCTGTTAATTTGAAATTTGACCTTGTGTAGGGTTCAAATGATCATCTATGAAGTTTATGTACTCTTCCATGATTAATGGTGGATAAATCAATTAGCAAGGTTTGCATTCCAGTTCTAATCCAGTTAATACCATGCTGACCAGAACACAATAGTCTCTCCAGTCTCTGTCTCTGTGTAATTTAGAACATCTGAGACCTGGGGATTGTGTTAAGTGCTCTCAACATTAAAATCAGTTATCCAAACAGAGTTTGCCTCCAATTTACCCTTCATATTTCAGCTCCTTGCCATGGCTACCCTCATTTTTATTAGATGTAAAACAATTACTCCGATCAATGGACTTGTCTTCCCAAAGGTGCAATGACTTCAGTAATTGACTCTCCTCAGAGAAGGAGTCTATCTGTGTTCATCCCAGGTTGAATTTAACTCTGCAGCACAGTAGTCTACACTGCCATTTTAAACAAACAGACAACATCTCCATCTGCAGCACCAATGTCCTACCCTATGTAAAATACTTCAGTCAGTGCAGCCAAATTCTTGAGAAAGGTGAATTAGAATGGATTCATCATTCATACATAACATTTATCTTTCTACCTTTTCCCCCATACATTACCTTCTGCATTTTATCTATTGTCTGTACTAGGTGGCTCATTCTCTATTTCTCATAACCTTGTGACATCATTCCTTTCTAATTTGTCTTTTGTTCTTCAAGACTATTCTTCAACAACTATAGAGTCCTCTACCATTTCCTTGATTATTCTCTTACAATTCACTAGTCTTTCTTCTTTTAAACATTTGTGGAAGACTCTAAATGCTTCCTCTCCTTACATGTATTTCCATGTTACTACATGGAAATACATGTAAGTTGCCACAGGGACTGTGTATGGTACGCATAGAGACATGATATGTCTTGCTGCCCAAACTGTATGCTTGCACCTAATATGTAAGATAATTTTAGTTGCCTATCAAAGCAGCATACCCCAAGTAAGTTCCTAATCTCTGTTTCTAGGTAGTAGATAAAAGTTGGTGGCTTTAAGACCTTCAAAGAAAGGTTTTTCTATCAGATTTTCTTAAGTCCGAACTGCTTCTAGAGCCCTGAAATCCTCAGAAGTATCCACCTCTCTCCTCCATCTATACAAGAAATAACAACACAATCTACTTCAGTGGGCATTTAACATTTAGACACAGTTCAGGTGTCTATGGTAGGCAAACTGAATTTTTTCTCTGCTTACAAAGTTAGTGCAAAGCTCTAAGACTAAAGCTTGCAAGGAGAATACCCCAAGTAAGTTCCTAATCCACTGATAAATGCAATTAATCCTCATGCCCATCCTACTACTCAGATGTAGTAGGCCCATCCTACTACTCAGCTACAGATCCATGCATTTGTTGAATATCTGTAAATCACTGCTGTCTGGGACAGTCCACATAGAACCATTTCTTATGAAACAGGCTAAAAACCAGCTTGGCAGCTTTGGCTGCTGGAAATCATTGTGCCTTCCTTACCTTTTTTCAATCAATTCCCAAAACTTTTTCTCATCAGAGTATTGGACTGGGAAGCACATCTTTCAAGATAACACTCAAATCAGCTTATTTTGTATGGCAAAATCCTCCCCGCACCCAGGATCTTTCATGAGATGAAGAAGGGAGGCTGTTTAAAGCTGCCCTTGAAACCTGTATCTTTCTATCACACCTCTGGTCTTTCAGGTCTCTCCCGTTCCATGGTCTTTCTCCTCAGAAGTTTTCTCACTCCTTTGTCAAACATCAGCTGTCTCTTGCTGTTGTTCATTGCTGCTTCATTCATTTTTCTCACTTGAGAAATCAGGAAGGATGGGACCTAGAGGGAGGAAATCAGATCTGAGAATATACAGTCATTTTTCCCCAATGTGTTGGGTCTTCAGAAGCGCACCACATTTTAGGCACCTCTTTATTCCTAGAAGATACATGCAATCAGTAGCTTCCTCTAATAACCTACAGTTATTCCTTTGGTGAAACTGTCAATCATCTTTCATGCCATAAGAAACTTTTAAAGTGACGACTGCAGCTGCAGGAACTTTATTAGGAGATAAGTCTTTGCAATCCCCATACTTTCCGTTATGAGCAAACAAGCTAAGACTCTCAATATCTTCAGGCCAACCTTCAGAAGCCCAAAAAGTTGTACACACTTTTGTCCCATTTTATTGTGAACTAGACTTCAAATAGACATCTAATCACATTCAAATTTAGACATACCACCTATACATCCAGATTAATTCATTCTTCTATGCATCACTCTGTACAAACAATGGTGTGGGAGAGGTACTTCCAGAAGGCAAATGATGCTAAAATAGATGTCTTAGATAAGGAAGGCAGCTCTCAATCCAGAAATATCTGTCAGTGTGCCTGATTCTAGATAGGGAGGACTCCAGTCAGTTTCCAAAGGAACTGTTTCTCCTTGGAAGGTCAGTTTATTCTGATTTCTGCACACCTCCTGCATATAACAAAATACTGTACTGTAATAAAATTGATGCCTTAAGTTTTAGCTTTCATGTTTTTCAGATTCTCTGCTGCCTAGGGGTGTAGCTCTGAGCCTCATATTAAGTGCTGGTAAGCTCTCTTCACAGAGTAGGTAGACAAAACAAATCCTTTTCCTGCTGAAGACCAAGGACAACTTTCAGGCCCAAGGCATAAACAATGATGAACTGGAGGGAGGAACAAGAAAGATGGGACCTCACAACCTGAAGCTGTAATTGGACAATTAAACCCCAATATGCAAATGAACCAAAACTTATAAAAGTGTGAGACCTCATGACCAGTCAGCCCTTTTGTGACCATTTTAAGTCTATCTTGGGTGTAGCCCTGGTCAGGCCCTGTCCTGCCCAAGGTGTATCCTGGAGGCCTTTCAATAAATACCTACTTTATTCTCTTGCTCTGTCCAGTCTGTGTTTCAGGTCAGCCTTCCCTAGGCATCAGAACCATAAAGAGGGAACCAGCACTACTCACTGTCCACAGGATGTCCTGGTACCGGATCAAAAGCCTCACGATGTGCGCGGTGGTGGCGGCTGCTTGCATTTCTTGTTGGTTCGCACGTTTCCCTTTGTAGATGAAGAGGTTTGGTGCAACAATCATAGACACATTCCACAAATTCATCTTGTTTTTCCCTTCATTTGCAACCACTTTCTTCAGGAACTGAAGAAAGGCCTGGTAAAAAACAACGTTTGTTTAATCTCAGGAAATAATTTACTCTTGAAATGCAGCATTTTCAAATGCACATGTCTGGCTTCTATATTTGCACTTGGAGGTGAAATTTAGTGGGTTTTACATTTTATTTGGTTTACTCTGATATTTGTTGTTACAGCAACCTGTGTCAACCACAGAGGAATAGTTAATGTTATCAAAATACACATTAATAAATTATCTATCACTTAGAGCACAATCCCAAATTTATAAGGCAAATACAGTGTCAACACTAAGGCTCTGAATTGTGTAGTAGAGGTAAGATGTACACGTATTGCAAGGGAATCATTACTTTCTTCATAGATTACCAAGTGTCCATTTTGATGTATCTGGCCAATGCTTTTTATATCACAGTCACTTGGGGTGATTAGTCTCTCTTCACCAGTCCCACACATAATACAACCTGAAATTTCTGGAAGCAACCCCCAAACTTTTATTCTGGGTTAACAAAAGCAAAAAGAGCTAAGTAGTTGTTCATTGATGTCACTTCTGCACATGCTTGGCAGAGTCAAAGGAAATAAATTTCCCCTTTTGAGTAGTTTACTCAGAATTTTGCTTGAATGATTAAAAAGCACAGACTGCAGCTATGGTTAGAGTTGGGGTCTACCAATGAGTCCTTCAGCAACATTGTTCTGGTTTCAGCTGGGATAGAGTTAATTTTCTTCCTTGTGTCTGGTACAGGGCTGTGTTTTGGATTTAGGATAAGAACAGTGTTGATAACATGCTGATGTTTTAGTTGTTGCTAAGCAGAGTTTACACTTAGTCAAGTGTAATCTTTAGCTTCTCATGCTGCCCTGCCAGCAAGGGGGCTCAGGCTGCACAAGGATTTAGGAGGGGACACAGCCTGGAAAGCTGACTCCCAAGGGATATTCCATATTATATGGCATTGTGCTCAGTATCTAAACTGTGGGGAAAACTGGTCTTGGCCCACTACTCAACATCAGTCAGTGAGTGGTAAAAAACTGCATTGTGCATCACTTTTTTTGTGTGTTCTAATTAATTAACCATTATTATTTTCCCATTAATTTCTGTCCTATTAAACTGTTATTATCTTGACCCATGAATATTACTTTTTTTTTTTAAAATTTTTCTCACCCATCTCAGTGGGAGGGGAGAAGGAGTGAAGGAATGGCTGTATGGTGTGCTGGCTTTAGATGGGGTAGAGTTAATTTTCTTGATGCTGACTGGTATGGGATTATGTCTGGGACTTGTGCTGAACACAGTGTTTACAATATAGATTTTTTTTTGTTGTTACTGCTGAGCAGGACTTGCTTAGAGCCAAGGCCTTTTCTGCTTTTCATACTGCCACACTGCTGAGGTGGCATGAGAAATCAGGAGGAAACAGAGCCAGGATAGGTGGACAAAGGCATATTCCAGACCATGTGACATCATGCTCAGTATAAACGGGTGGGAGGAAGATGAAGGAAAGGGGGGACTTTTGGAGTGATGGCATCTGTCTTCCCAAGTAGCTGTTACATGTGATAAAGGCCTGCTCCCCTGGTGATTGCTGAACATCTGCCTGCCCATGGGAAGTGGTGAGTTCCTCTTTTTGCTCTGCTTCCATGAACACCTTTTGTTTTTCCTATTAAATTACAACTCATGAATTTTCCAGGTTCTTATTCTCTCCCTGATCCCAGTGATGGGGGAGCGAGCGAGAATCTGCATGGGCTTGGTTGCTGGCTTGGGTTAAACCATGACAGGTATTAGCTGCCTCTTGGTTAAGCCACGAAAACCATACCATGAAAACCACTGTCCTTGTACCCTGACATAGCAATTAAAACATTTTTACAAACCCAAGAATTAAAAAATAGAAACTCTGTTGGAGAAGTTTCTAAAATCTCATTATAGACGAGAGTGGAGCAGTGCAGAGAGTTTTGTCATAATTTCTATTTTTGTACAGAAGCCTAATTAATATTAAAGTAATAATTAAGACTACTCCTCTAGCATGTGCTTTACATATGCAGCTCTATACCCAAATGAACTTTGGCAGCAGAAGCAACTCCCATTCTTTACAGAGCACTAGTAAACCTCCAGGTGCTTTCAAGACACTTGTTGTTCTTGTCCCTTGTTACTGTATACATAAATACAGGTAAAGAAAGCACCTAAAGTCATAAAGTTGTATTTAAACTGACTAATGAAACGCTTTTAGAGGTGGGAGACCTGCATGGTCCTGATGAGCAGGGGACCTGATGAAATGTCTGGAGGTTCCCAAGAAGCTTGTTCCCTCAGGTTTCCTTGATACAGAAGCAGGCCCAAAGATGGACCACTGTCTCTTAGGGTCAGGATACAGCTGCAGTCAGATCTGGGAGCTCTCAAGCATCTAAAATGCTTGTAGCCACTGTGTTTGTATCAGGAAATAGTACATAGGAGGTGGGCATGGGTTTGTAAGGCAAGTCAGCTGAGGGTGAGCTCCTGTTCTACAGATGTGTGTTTTTACTACATCCTGCAGTCTGGTCCAGTGCCCTGGAACTCTTCCAGTACCAGAGGGCACTAGGCAAGCTCCTAGAGGGCAACTTCTCTTTTAAATCATCCTGGAGAATTTCAGTTATACAGAAAATCCAGAAACTGGACCTCCTTTGCCCAAACTAAGTGAGGAATATGCCTCTTTGAAGAGAGTGCTCCACAATAATGATGCCTGAGATCCAGCAGTTGGATACCGCCAGCAGTTATTTCTTAATTGCTTAATCCTTTACAATTGCTTAATTGTCAAAGAAATGACAGCCAGGAAATCTGAACATCTTTTTTCAAGGAAATCATCAAAAACACAGACAAACACTTTCCTGGTGTAGCACCTGAAAAAAATGAGTCTCTCATTTAAAAGTCAAAAGCACCACAATGGCGAGTGATAGCAAATGAAGAAGTTACCTTGGCTGTGTCTCTGTTGGCTTCAGGCATCAGCATGATCAACAGATGCAAAGCTTGTAGTTGTAACTTGATCTTGGAGATTTCTAAGGACATGAAAAATTAATGCTTTTGAAATCCCAACTGCAATTGGTTTGTTCTAAAAATCTTGTGTGTCAGCAGTTCTAGAAATACCAACTCGTGCCTGGTTGAGACTAGCATGCTTAGGTGTTGATTAACCATACACTTTCCCCCAAATATAAAATCACCTTAATGAGTGGGATTTTCCCTCATCATCTTGGATCTTTGTCACACGGGGACACAAGGCACCATAAAATTCTATCTACTCAGTAACAATCCAGTATTTTTTAGTACTAGCTAGTTTCTGTTAGATATCTGTGTATTTGTTGTAGGGAATAAAGTCACATTATTCTGCACAGACATCTCCTGTCCAGTCTTCAAACTGCTGAGCTGTTGTAACTGCATGCAGCCTGTGACTCACAAGGAGCACACTCAGGTAGGGGAAGTTTATGGGAAGAGGTCACCTCCTTCTGCACTTTAAGCTACTCACAGAGACACTGAAAGTGTGACTGCAACCTTATGTAAAGATCCTCAGTTTTCTGTACCAATTTGCTAATAAATTCACCATCCTGAGACTTTCAGCCTGTCCTAACTCAAGTGACTTTACAGTGAAGTCATAGGTATGGCAAGGTACAATTGCATTCTTCCTGGAAGAGAAATGAACAAAATGTACTGAGATTGAGAGGGTGTATGTACACTCAAAACAAAGCCCAGCTGCCTGAACCTTCCTGTGCTCACACATATCTCTGTACCAATGGTCTGACCTCAACATAAACTTTAACAGAAATAAAATAGATCCAGTAGGTCCAGATAATGGACAGAGATTTGAATTTACCTTGCAGAAGTTTCCATTTGTGAAGCCTACAGTTAATGTGAATCAGAGTCTGTATATGAAAGTCATTATTCAGTCACTATTTACTCACAGGTTTCACATTTTATATTAAACAGTTGTTTTGTTCACACAAGCCTGTGCTATTAGCTGAATGCAGACACCTTTCTCATTTGAAAACAAAATCTTGCAGAAAATTCAAATGTTTAGGCAAAGCACGGGGTCTGATTCTCTCTCTGCTTCAAAGGGAGAAGAAAATTCACATGATTTTTCTCCATATACTTCAGAGAGAGAAAAAAATATTAATGTCTACTCTTGCATTTTCTCCTATCATCAGTCCATACTAACTCCATTTCCACATACTTTCTACTAGTGTGATGAATGCAGGAAGATATTCTACTGTGAAGAGTGGGCTTGGGAGTTCCCTTATAAACATTTTCAGCAGTCCCGCTGCATCGTTATTTCGTACTTGGTCCCAGTCAAAAGCATCTTCATAAAATTTTGCCTCAAGTTCTTGATGGAGATTCTGAAAGGTAAAAGAAATGTTTGGCCTTCAGTCATTGCTGCTGATCCAGCAGCTTGTGATCACTTCAGAAATCCCATTACAAGCAGCAGACAGACTTGTATGGCACTTGAACTAAAGCAGCCCTAAACCAGTGACAGCCCAGGTACAGCCATGTGGAGTTTGGAGCAGGTTAACAAGTCAAGTTCCTGCAGATATTTGGCAACCCATGCTAAATTTGGGTTTCTATAGCTAGATTTCTGCCAGTGAACAATTTACAATTTGAACTTTCTTAAAGCAAGGCAATTTTGTGCAATGTCCTAGAACTAGAAGCAGAAAACTCAGCTAGCACAGCTGCTCTTTTTGTTTAAAACTCTCTCCAGTGGTTTTGACCTTTAAGTCACAAAGAAGTGGTGTCTCTTTCACCACTGCCAGTGAACTTGCTAGATAGTCTGAATCCATGGCCCTTGAGCAAATGGCTTAAAATTCAGGTCTTCCAAGTTTTATGTTAGGATGATTATAGTTAGCTTTGGTCAATTTGTAGAAAAATAAAGATACAAACCCATTACTGTTAGAAAAACCTTAATGCATAAGAACCCCCTCAAACCTCTAAAAACACAGGAGAGTTTTAAGATAGAATTGATGATGATACGTTTTGGGTTCCTATTTAATCCCCTTGTTCTCCAATGGCAGCATCCTGCTCCATAACAGAGGTCAGTTTAGTTCTGGAAGGTCACTAGCCAGTGTTCAAAACACGTATGTGAAAGGGAAATATTCAGCAAGATTCCTAGTAGGAACAGGATTTGCCTTCAAACCCAGATCACTGTTTGAAAAATGCAAGCTCCTCAAAAAATTGTTGAGTTAAAAATACTGAAGAACAGTATTTTAATATAAGGATATCTATAAATAATGCAGATTTCACAATTATTACTGGCAAAACACTGTCCTATCCATAGGAAGTTTGTTGCTGCTTTTTATGAGACCATTTATGACAAAATATATCTGCAGCAAATATTCAGTTTCAGATCATGATTTTGTCAGATGTACTTTAATATTATGCAAAAAGTTCAGTCCATTCAGGCAAAGCTTTTAAAAATGAATTCTGTTTGCCACGTCTCACATGAATGGAAGGAAATTACATATCAAGTACAGTCACACATAATGAAGTAGAATGGTTGCACAGACGGAAGTAGAAAGTTGTTCAGGATTTGGCATAAAATGTTACAGTCTCATTTTTACCAGCACATTTTACTGCTTTTAATCTGAGCTATCTCAGCTTCCTCTGTATTCATATCCTTTGCACATAATCGATACAAACACCTGGATTGAATTCTCTCCTGTAACTGACTGGAAATGTGGAACAGAAATCCTCACCCCATCAAATGCACAAGAGGACAGAATTCTACTCCACATTTTTCTGCTGAGAACTGGGGAAAAGCCACAAAAATAGAAAGCAAGGTTTTGGAAACACAAACATTTTATATATATACATATATACACATTTTTTTATATATATGCATCTCCACACAGGTAAGCATGTATTTTATACACTCAATTCCCCCCCCCTCATGTCTCGCATACATGTATCTATGTATGCATCTAATACTTTTAAAATACATGTTGCAATTTTTTTTTAACATGACTGACCCTCCACTAGACTATCAGACAGTTTTGGTTCACTGGAGCTTTTGTTACAGAGGAAAACTTGTATTAATTTCTTCTTTGTTTTATAGAAGAGTAATCTTTAATAATTTCCATATGCCTTTTCTTTCTCCAAACAAAACTGAAATAAAGTTTGAATGCCCTCAAGTCCTAATGTCATAATAATGTATGACGGCTTTTGAAGGCTGAAATCTGGATCTGCTTTGAAAAAATCTCTCTTTTGCTCATTGGTTTGTTGGGCAGACTCAAATGAAACCAAAACTCAAGTAATTTGAAACTTTCATATGGGCAATTTAACTTAACATCTAGTATAGAGGAGCTGCATATGAAATCATATCTCATAGCAGCTCCCAGGATACAGGCTGTGAAAAAGAAGTGAACAAGACACAGTACAGTGTTTGCAAAGAATATGAAAATAATTAAATTAGAGCACAGCCCTGCTGTGTAATCGCCACGGAAAAATTTGAGATTGTGTGAAATTACATTCAAGCATTGGTATGAAAAAATGAGGAAGCTGAAAAGTACAGGGGAAGTTAGGAGTTCCTTTCTACAAGATGTGGCACTTTTCAAGGCTCTGAGTACTTTTATCAATGCAGAGTCAAAGGAACTGGGATGCTGCTGCCTATCTTTGGTGTGTTTCATGCTGCTTTTTCTTCTTCAGCCATTTTTTATGGTCCTCAGCCCATCCAGTTGTTTAGCAATCCCCAACATTTGTATGGCTGCCACAATGTTGAGAGTTCCTGCCTCAGAACACAACACTAGCTTCCTTGAGGATGAAAAAGTGGGAGTAGAAAGCACTGTAAGGTCTTGCTTAAACCAGATCAAAAAAAGCCTAAGGACAAGAAAAGCAAAAATATGGGAAAGAGATGGACCCTACTAAGCCCAGGAAAAAAACCCAACCCAACAAAAAACTGCCTTGTTTTTCTAATTTGCCTCCTCCAGCTCCTGGAATGAACTTGGTCTGGAGAAACAATTGCAAATATTATTGGCCCACAGTGTAAGAGTATTGGGTGCCAATTATACTGCGTTCATAGCCCACAAATAGCCTGTGAAAATGCAGTACTTCAGGCTGCCAGCAGTGAACAGAGGCCAAATTTCTCTCACTTGGAACATGAAATTACAAGATCACAGATGATAAATGAAAAATAAAATGACACAGAGGTTAAAATGACATAGAATAAGATTTTTATCTGATGTTCAATCAGTTTAGGAACTCTGCATTTCTGAAATAAATTAAAACAGAGATAAGATCATAGCAATTTTGGATGACAGAGATAAACTAAAAGGATGTCTCAAAGTTTTGTGGAGAAAAATCGCAATCAACATCAAGACTGTGCTTTATATAGAATGTTAACTAAAGCAAAGTAATAGACAAAATGGTCTATGATTTATTGGTTCCCAGGAACTAATCTGACCTTTCACTGGCAGGAGTAGGAATGCTGAGCTACACAGATCAGTATTTATGTGCAGTCTGAATTTGTGTGTATGCTGTATTATTTTTCATAGAGTCTGTGTTCCACAAGACAGAAAACTGGCTTGGGTGTATACCTTGACTCTGGAGGCAGATCCAGGAACCCGTAGAATTCCTTCAGTTTCCAAACCTGTTTCCTCAAGCTTGAGCAGCAGCTGACAGAAGAGACAAAAAATCCAAGAAAATATTCAGAACCGCTTAAGAATACTCCTGACTTTCTTTTCAGTCTAGGTATCCTTTAAACTAATCTGAAAAAGATACATTTCTATGGAATCAGCTAATGAAATCCAGCCAGCTCACATCTGCCAAATTTGTCTCCACAGTCCTGATCCTGAAGTAAGGAGTATGCAGAGTATAGAAAACTGCTAATGCAATAGGCCCCTCTGTCCTTGACTTGAGAGTTGGCATTGCTATAGAACAATTAACACATAAACGTATTAATGAAATGCTTAAACACAATGAATGGTGTTTTGAAGGAAAAATAACCTCTGAGAAATGTTTAAGTGTGCCCCAAGGAGCACAATGGAAAGGTCTATAGATAACATAGGTTTTTTGGA
Source organism: Hylia prasina (assembly GCA_013397195.1). Classification (NCBI taxonomy): domain Eukaryota; kingdom Metazoa; phylum Chordata; class Aves; order Passeriformes; family Sylviidae; genus Hylia; species Hylia prasina. Next base: position 2,007,731 of record VYXD01004382.1, on the reverse strand, counting down.
ATTGAGAACTCAGATTAGAAAATGATCCCAGGATATTTTATTTTGAAATTTCTGTGATTAGAGGACTAAACTTTCCACTCCAATTGGTTATTAAAAAAAAAAAAAAAATTTGCATAATTTTGAATATTGAGGAAAAAATAATTTCCCGGCATTTAATCATACAGCTCTGGATTTTCACCATCAGATCTGCTTCCTGCCCTAACCTTGATTCTTCTAATTTCCAATGTTATCTTGATAGGGTAGCAGTGGATCTAATTGCAAAGTCATGTAAATGCTCAAGTTGTGTCAGTCTTTCCACTGACACGCCCCAACACTTCTCCTTTTGTCAGTATTTACAGGGAAATCTGTTTCCATTTCAAGCCTGTGTAAATTTGTGCAATTGCACATACTTGTGCCTGTGTACCTGCCTCCAAGACACCAACAAGGTATCCCTGTATGGCCAAATGTCTCATTTAAATACCCTTGTCTCATCATACAAACCTCAATGAGAAGATGTCACTTCCATTCTGGAAACAGTAACTAAGTAATACCTATGGTTTGAATTAATGTGAAATTACAACTCCTGAGAGAACTCATCTCTGCCATTTCTGCACACACAAAATTTTGCTTGGTTCTCTATTTAAATGATAAGGGAAAATAGAAAGATATTTTTTCCCCAAGTTTCCTGCGTGGAAAAATCAAAAAGGGTCCCCACCACAGATAAAAACCCAAAAAGGAGCAGATTTTCTCTCCTTGTCACAAAGTTTTCAAACCAAATATTCAGACAGTCTGTAAACACCTGCCAGTCTCTAATGCCTGTGAGAAACTTATCTGATGACTCTTTTGAGTATCAATGCAAATGGTGGAAAAACAAATCCTAGTGACCAAGCAGCCCAAGTGATACTCACTTTTTGGAAGATAAGAGGTACTTTTATTCCAGGAACCTTCTTCTGATCATTCTCCAGCAGCACGGTGAGAGGCACTCCGAAAAGACCGTTCTCTTAAAAATAATAACAACAAACGTGAAAACGAGGAAACACAGCCTCATCAGCATCTCTTTTCAAAGCTGATGGACATGAAGGTGACTGTGAAGGGGATGCCACACACCTCGTCCCCGCACCCTCTCCACACGGTTCCTCTTCAATTCCACGCCCAGTGCGTCGTAGAAGGCCGTGAGCTCGATCAGGGAGAGGTAGCAGATCTTCTTCATGTCTTCTGGAGAGAGGTCCCCAACCTCTGTCAGTCCAAAGCGGCTTTTCCGGACAACGAATTTCTACAGCAGAGATGGGTCGCGTCTTTATTTGCTCAGAAGTTACAGGAAATGAATTTTTGTTTTAAAAGAGATGCACGTATGTGATTGGAGGTTATGTTCAGATAGATGGATAACAATAAAGAGATGAACTGTAGCCCTGTGGATTTGCCTGGAATGGTGACACAGCTTTCATCCACCTGAACATAAAATTGAGCTTCTTGCTCACCGTGCTCCCCGGCAGTTTGACTGGGAAATGGTGCTGGAGCACCTCAGGGCCTGTACTTCAGCTGGGACAAACGAGTTATGTGCTTCTTTAAAAGTTTTGCCCAGTTTCAGCAGGATGTAGTATTTTCTGCTTTTCTGTAGTATTCTGCTTCTGCCTTCCCCAAAACATCTTTGAATGCTGTTGAAGTGGCTGACACAGTTAATCATGGATATGGTTCTACATCAGTTGTGTGTATGTAATGAATCCATGACTGCTTTGCATAATGCTATTAATTTATGAGGTCTTCCAGGGGAGTTCAAACTAAAGATCTGAGGAAAAGCCCAGAAGCAAAATTACTTAGTCCAGAAGCCAGCCTGATAACTTAGTGGTGTTTTTTATTACTCAAGCTTAGAAACAGGACTCCCAGCAGCTAACAGATAATTTATTCAAGTAGACTTGAACTGAGTAATTTGGGGGCATGTGAAGATGTCTATATATTTTAGAAACTTCAGTGTCATGGACCAGAGCCAGGAATGTTGCGTCATGACAGATGAATTTGAACAAATGTCAAAAAGAACAAACACCCATCAGTTTCTGACATAATTGTTAGACATAATAACCAAGTCATAGTAAAAAAAAATGCTTTTCAGAGAACTGTGGATCTTTGGTGTTGTATGCTTTTTTTTTTAATTTATTGTAATTTAAACCAGGAATTGTTAGTCAGAGGCATAAATAAATAGTATTACAAATTATCTCCTTCCTTTAGGGAACTGAGTGGAAACCCAGCCTCTAGTAATGTTTTGCTTCTGGAGATTTCAGCTCAGCCCTTCCTTTTTTTAACAAATTTGGACTCAAAAGGTTTAACCCATCTTTAAATTAAGCCAGTCAAACTGATTAAGAAAAGGTAAACAAACAAACAAAAAATCCCCTAAACCAAATCAGAACAAAAAATAAAATTACACCTGATTTCAAAAGGAAGAGGGTACAAAGGACACCTAAATTATGTAGTTTAGGACTTCATAAACTACACTGCATATGGTCTTTCAATAGGGGTTAACAATAATTGAGAGACAAAGAGTGTAGGGAATGGAATAACTTATTTACATGCTGCCTGGGGCATTTTCAGTCCAGAATATTCCCTCCTTAGAATGCACCAATTCCACTGTTATCCTTATTCTGGAACCTAATGTAACAAAAGCTGCACGGGGATAGCCTTCTGAGGACACATAAAATACTAAAGAATATCTACACCTTTTGGTTCCAGTGATGCAAAATTGCAAAAGTAATCTAAATGCAACGAATAACCTTGAAAAAAAGGAAAAAAAAACCAAACAAACCCAAAAAAACCCCACCTCAGACTGCATACATGTATTTTCTGGGGGAAAAGAGAAAAAAAATTCTAAGTACTGCAAAACTGATTAAAGTGAGTACTACCAAGATTTTCCACAGTGGCTGTTTGACTCCTAGGGTCACTATGATGTGATACTGTGGTTAATACAAGTTTTGGGCTGGCTGTCTTTCTCTGTCTTGTGTCACAATTTTCCAGTGGTTTTTCTTACAGTGGCGTAATATGCAGGTTTGAAGGAGGCTGTGCTATCCTGAAATTAGATTACTAATGTCTTGGCTAAGGATCTTGTCTGATATTTTGTGGTGTTTTTTTCTATGTGGAACTGTGCAGTGTACTCAGACTTGTAGTTCTGTAATAGCTTCAACCAAGTCACATGGATCATGGTCCCACACTGGAGAAATCACATGTACTTTGGGGAAATCCCTATGCTCCTGAGGATGTCAAGTTGACTCTTGTAGGAGTCAGGGGACTCCCTGCAGCAGGGGACATGTTATTCTGTGATATATAATATCTCTGTGCAGCTCTGTACACACCATCAGTGAAGCTGGCTATGTTGCAGACTTGACCTGGAAAAGTGTGATGTTGCACAGCCTCCAGTGTAGCCCCAGTGTCCTGCCATGGGGAAGGAGGGACAGTCCTGAATGTAGGTGACTGATTGCTCAGTGTAACAGAGCGAGAGGTGATTTTTCTGCTGAGGCCCATTATGGCCTGAGTCATTACGGGAAAAACCCAAATACAACGAGTGGCAGCAGATGAAGTAAGGGAAAGGCCAACATCAACAGCTATGATTGTTGGCTTTATTCACAAACGCTCTGCAATGACCTAGCATGTTTATTGTGTGGTCTTCTGAGCCCACAGAATTATGTCCTGCATGCAGTGCAGTTCAACTCCAGCACAATACTGGCATTTTCTAAAGCTAATCAATCATGAATCCACAGATGCATGATATTCAATATGGCATCTTCTCTTCCCTCTTTGTCATCAGTTTCCCTGCTCTGTCAACTCGGAATTTTCTGTGCAGTTGCACAGAACAATTTGTGAGTGTACATGTGTTGTAGTAAAGGCCAAAATCACGATGAGTGCAGAGATACCCTTACTCTCCATAGGACAACAAGTTATCCCCACAAAAAAACCAAAAAACCAAACAACCAAAGACACAATAAAGGCACAGGGATTTCACACAAGTTATGTAATCTACTTGGTGTCTTATCATTCAACATAAAAGCTTACTTCTGCATCTCAGCTCTTCTTTGGTGGAGTCTGAGATGGACAATTGACTAATTCTCAGATAATTCAATGTCTGTGTGGATTATAACAATTTCAGATTAGTCTGGGACCTCAGGACATCATAACATTCAGGAATTTTTTCCAAATACTTTACAGCTATTTCATACGTGCCACTAAAGAGGTGATATTAGAACCACTAAATTAATGCTCCAATTTTCAGTGATGGAAGTTGTGAGGGCTGATGTAAACAGAACATTGACTTCCATGACTTCATGAAGTAGTTCCAGATAATGACACAACTGCTCAGTGCATGTCTAGTTGGACGGTACGGCAAACTTTTCTTGACTAATGTCTCATGTAATACCTCCTATAGTGTGATTGCACTCAATACTAACTGGAAACAGCCAGTACTACTGCAGGACTAAGGTTTGCTTTCATCCCTTCATCTAAAAGAAATTTTAAATCCATATGTTAACAAAGGCAGATAATCTGTGGGGGGAAAAGTAGGAAAGCAGGCCAGTAACGGAAATGATTGTTAGTTTTAATGTCAATAAGCAGTTTTTATTTCTGTGTGAAAAAAATTGTGGATGATGCAATATTTGTGGACTGAGTTACATCTGGGTGCACATGTTCATGATGGGTACAAGTGAAAACCTGGCTTGGATACCCATATTGACTCTGGGAATCAACCACAGGCAGTAGGCAGGCACACTGAGAAGCCTCTACAAAGCACATACTGCAAAGGCCGGATCATGTATCTTAACAGACTCCAGTGTGCTGGGGATATAAAGCAGGAAATTGCTCTGTTAAAGAAAACAATCAAGGAAATATATGGAGAAGAAACTCACTGGCAAAGCCGAGTCCTCCTTTTTGAACCTCTGGTTTTTCGGCCACTCTTGGGTTTTTGGAAGGACTGTAATGGATTCTGAGAAAGAGACATCATAGGAGAGCTCTTCCGTTATGGATGGGCTGCCTTTATCTATTCCACAGTCTAGACAGCTCTTAGCTGAAAGTAAGGGAAATTATATAGGAATGATGAATTGCATTTAGTACAGACACATTAAAAATAAAACCAACTTGACAAAATTCTTGAGAAAGTAATAAAGGAAGTACTTCAAAGAGGAATTTCAGTGCAAACCACAGCATGTTCCTGTTTTGTCTTGAGGAAATAACCCCTTAGAAATAAAATCCCTATTTACATTTTAGGTTATTTAACTTGTTGCTTTCTGTGAGAAAGACAGTCAAGCTAGAACTTCCTGTTTATCAGGAATTACCAAGTTTTTTTACTCCATCCTTGTCTTCCCAGGCCAGCAAACTGTGGTGGCACTTGTGAAATGAACAATTGAAAATGAAAGATTTTGACAGAAAAATGCTGTTGACACAGTTTCTCAGATTACTGATGACGTATTTACAATCACAACACATTGTGCATATATTTTATGTGGTCACATACACATATTTTTCATTGTTGCTAGTTTAGGTGTATAGCACTTAACAGGACAAAATGTGCAATATTCCAATTTGAAAAACACTATATCTACTGGGATTTCTAGTAGATATTGTGAAATGGCTCCTCTCTAAAATTTATTCACCTCCTTAAATTACTGGATGTCAGAAGAAAATTTTTGAAGTCAGTAAATCAAATCCAGAAATACGCTATTGTCATGGAGGCCAAAGTGTGATAACATAAATGAGTTTCAGGGTTGCCAGCTTTCCTGATGGATCTCTAGTATCTCAGGTCAATTTTTAGTTTTCCTGTAAGATTCAGCTCCTAAACCCAGTTGGGATGGAATCATAAATTTAATAGAAAGTAAAGTAAAATTTCAGCCCCCAGGATGGCAGAGAAGAATTTACTAACATGACACAAGTGTATTCAAAAGCCATGGCAATCAGAAAGTGAATTAAAAAACCCTACACGTCTTATAAACTTGTGCATGCCCCATGTTCTCTGAATCATTGCATTTACAGTTACAGGGACTTTTTTGCAATACCACTTATTTTACAAGTCTGATATGAAAAAAGTTAAGTGCGTTATTAAGTGGCTTCTTGTTTCTGAACTGTGGCTTTAGTTGTTGTCTACTGTCCAAGCCATTTAAGATGTTTTTCATCTCTCTTTACACCCTTGGACCTGGGACCACAGACTGCTCAGGTACCCCTGGGCATTTGGTTCCCCATCTGTTTCAGCAAAACTTCTTGCAGAGCAGAAGTATCAGCAGAGCAGGTTTTGTCACCAAGGAAAATGTCTGTGGCACTGTATCCAGAGGTAAACATCCAAGGGACTAGTCTAGAAATTTGGGTATTAATATCCCTTTAGTTAAGCCCTGAACAGTGGTGATGGGAAGAGTTTTAAAACTAAGAGATGGACATTGTTGTGGAAGGTTGCTCGCAATTATCCAGACACTGAGTAGAGAAGAGTGACTTTCATTAGCACTGCCAGTCACTGTCAGGGCAAAGCATTTAAGGGATAACCCCATTCATAGATCAGAATAACAGGGGAGAACTAGGAAAATTATAAATTTCTAACACTACAATTTCTGCAGTATTGGAGAAGAAATGTGGAGGAAATACACCTCTTTGATTTGCAACAAGAAAATAACACTGATGACATATTTTGGAGAAATTCTGCATGATATTGCTTACAGATTATTTTTACATTCCCAGCCTGCAATGATCAGTGATTTTTAGATGCTGATGCCTCAAAGGCAGCAGTCTGTGTCTGTACAACATTGGTCTTCAATCGGAAACTTTGGTTCCTGCATGACAATAAGCTGACAATGATTTTAAAGAAATATATGCAGCACTGCCCCAGCGTGCAAGAGGGGACTAACCTCTGAACCACAGAAGGGTCTTTCTGTCTGTCATTTTACTAAGAGGAAGTGAACACTGGTTACATGTTGTCATACTCACAGCTAACTGATTTCCAAACTGGCTTCTGCCCAGGAAGCTGGATACCATTAGGAGATACTGGTGACACTGGAACTGTCTCAAATGTGGGCTGATAGGCAAGGAAAAATGATCAGACTGCAGTGAAGGCAAAAGTCCACGGACAGAATCTGCTACAGTTCAAGCAATGGTATCATTCTCAGCTTACACTCTCTTGACAAGATTAAACAACCTGTTATGATTCTTCAGAGTATATTTTTCATAGCCAAGCCTGAGAATCAATCTTCCCCAGACTGCACAGATTTAGACCATGTGGAGGTCAATAATATTGCAGCTGGCTGTACCTAATGAGTCCTGTCCGATAAAATGACTGAAATTAGCTAAGTAAATTGCTGTACAGAATTAGACTAACCAAAAGGTCCTCCTCAAATTGTAATTCATCGTGGCTTTAATAATATTGGCCACAAATCTTTCTGAAGACTCTTTGGTACATGTTGAGTACCCGCTATTCCCAGGGACCTGTCAGAAATCAGTCTGTCTGCTACCTCTTGTGATTTGGGCACCAGAAAGTTATTAAAGGATGGATGTCCTCCCACAGGTTATACACTAATACTTTATCAGTGAACTTAAAAAAATATAAAAAAAATTGAGGGAACAAAGAAACACTTTCTATAGTCGAATTCATTTATTTCCACTCCAGAAGTCTTTCTGCACTTCACAGAAGTGGCTTGGCAGCCCAGGGGGTGACTTTCAAGCAGTGTCACCTCTTAGCAGTGGAGTTTTAGCCTTGTCCTCAGCAATTTTGTGACTCATAAAGACAAATCTGAGTGTTTGTGTTCCACAGGCACTAGCAGCTCAACTATTTGTTCTTGAGTAAAAAAAACAAAACAAAAAACCAACAAAAACAAGGACAGGAATTAAAAAAGTGCTCTGAAGGTTACTCAGTGAAAATAACTACAATGTTCCAAACTTGTCTGATACTTTTCTGCTGTTATTTGCATCCTCGTGGGAGTCCCTGAAGCCCCTAGCCTTTCTCAAACCTGCTGTCTCACACACCCTGAGCCTGATGGAACAGACCCAGTTTTCCAGCTGAACCTGCAGCTGTAGGCCCCCATGAGCCCTTAGTACCAGCTCTTTTAATTGCTCTTTAAATTGTTAAGTTGGCTGTTTATCAATAAGTAGCAATGCCTCAGGGCAGAAATTCTGTTTTCCCCAGTTACAGTCCATGCATGGGAGAAGTGCTCAGGCTGTTAAATAATGTCAGATATTTAAAAGACAGGCAGCTCTTCCAATTGGAAGCCTGAAATAACGTTCCAGTTGTTTTATTCAATCTTATCCTCTGAGCTATTTGGGTAACAAAGTCAAATGTAACATGAAGAAAATCTCTCCTGAGAGAGTCCATTCAATGGCTTGTGAACTTGATAGCAAACAGGATCTGAGTCACATGGACTTCCTTTGCCAGAAGACTGTAAGGACCATTGATTTTTTAAAAAAGAGAACTGTATACTTCTGTGATAAAATCCCACAATATTTACACAAAAAGCTTCAGGACATAAAAAAGCACTATAAATTTCAGGTGGGAGTCTAGAAATGGAGAGGATGTCTAAACTGGCCTCAGTTTGGGAAAATCAACCATAAAAGTAGTTATGCCTCTGCATAAGATCCAGATGGAGAAAATTAATGGTAAATATTAGGAACTGGCTCATCTACTTTCAGTGCTCAAAATGTCTGACCCTGTGAACAATATTCAGAATAGATTTACAGTCAGTCAAATTTATTATGAAAAAAAACCCTTCCAGCCTTGTTACATGGGTGAAATGAGTCGTGAAGCACCTGCAGTAACCCAGTTCTGATAAGCAGGGCAGAGCTGGCAGACGCAGATATGGAAGATGGAGTGGACTGCAAACCTCTGCCTGGCACCCAGCAGGGCTGGCAGCAGGCAGCCCTAGCCTGGGGAACTGAATAATGTGAACTGTGCACAGTAACAGGGGTACCTGAAAATGTGATATTCTCAGCCCCATTTCCCAGCCTCCACAGTGAGAGTGTATAATGAAACCAAATCTACGTCTCTTTTGTGAAAAAGCTTTCCCCTCTTTTACTTTTTTTAATGTTAGAAGACTGGGAATAAAACCTTTTTAATGCATGAATTTAAAGATTCAGATAATTTCTGCAGTGTAAAAGAAAATTAAAGATCTTTTGAAGACCTTCTCTCAATGAATGCGAAAGACCAAGAGTCAAATTGTGTCCTTAAATAAACTGGGACAGCTTTATTCATTTGCCTGGAGCTCCAGCAAAGGTGAGGCTTCCCATATCGTGATTTCTGACTGAAAGTGATTCATTAGACACACTAATAATGAGCCCACTGTTTACTGCCACAACATATACAGGAATTTCCAACGGGAAGATGAAATCAGAAGAGCAAGAAGAGGACGGAGATGAGGTAGATAGTCCTTTAGTAGCTACACTGACTGTAGAAGAGGTAAAACCAAATCATTGGAGCACCAAAGAGACCAAATTTTATTTTCAGCCCTGCAGCTAAAGGAAATAAAGGCAAAGGAGGATAACCTTATTGCTCTGGCCAGGATACAATTGCCCATGCTTTGAATATAATCATACTCCCAAGCACAAACACCTTTTCATGCAAATATCTCTGTGTTAGTAAGTGATTCTTCTTTAACTAGGACATGATTTTGTCATGCATTGCTGAAGTAAAATGCTTATAAAAACTCTTCAGGAGTTTTGGTTAATTGCAATGTACAGGGTTGGGCTGTTAATGAGCACAGTGCTTCATTTCCTCTCTCCAATAACAGAATCAATGTATGTGTGTCCCCCATTTGTATTCTGCCGTTGATTTTTCTAAGCTTGGAGCACTAGCAGAGCCGAGAGCTTCTGATGGAAGCAGCAGGGTACCAGCAGTAAGGAAAATCAGGCCACTGTGATTAATAAACCATCCAATTTAAAAGTCAGTAGTGTGGCTGTCAGTCGAGTCTGCTGGCTGTAGACCCGTCTGAAGCAGAGCAAAAGCACCTCAGCTGGGACAGGCTGCTCTGTTGCCAAGGCACGGCTCTTGTAAGGGTGATGTACCACAGGAATAGCCTTTTGCCCCTAGGGATTGCAGCACCTGTCCAGGAAAGGCAACAGAAAAAAAACCCACAAAAAAACCAAAGCTACCAAACAAGAACAGGGATAGCTGCATTTCCTTTTATTTCAGTCCATTTTGTCTGTTGAGGGGACACTCCTGCCATGAGGGCCTGGACCTCAAGGCAGGACGTTTGGAAAAACACCCTTTGTTCTGTGCTGACCTATGCAGAGCCTGGCCACTAAGCAGCAGTAGCAAAACATCTAGCAGGCAGGGTTTTTTCAGAACAGAGAGGAAAAAAAACTAGGGCAAATCTATCTTTTTCTTCCCCCACTCCAGATGACAACTAATTTGTACCTCTTTAGTGGTCCCCTAAATCTCATCTCAGGTGACTCTAGTGAGCTAATCACCTTTTCTCTCATCATTATCCAAGGAAGAGAGTAATCCATCCTGTGACCCATCCCTCTAGGCTCTTGTGATCCTTAGGTTGTTGGGAAGAGGGTGTAAATCCATTCTCCTAATGGGGAGGATTATAGAGTTATGTGAAACAATTAGAGCTGGTTTGCTATTTGCAGCACGTTTTGTTTACTTCTTCCCAACTAAAAGGCAGGATGGGAAAGCAAAACTTCACGACATTTCAAGCAGTCTCCTCATCAGACTCTCTTTCCCAGCTGTGCTGAAAAGAGTTGCCCCTCGCCATCTCTTGCCACTCTTTTCTTTTGGCTGGGTTTTTTTTAATGTGGTTCCCTTCCCTAAACTGATTAATCACAAAGATTTTCTGGCAGCTGTAGGGCCATGCCCAAAGAGGCAGTAAAGCTCCAGGGACTGCTGATACCCCCTGAAAAAGACTACTTGGGAAATCCTTAGGTCAGGGACACAAGCCCTCCTGAAGTGTGTTTATCCCTGAAGGGCTGATAATTAGGACAGTTTCTAAATCCCATAGCAAGCAACAGAGACAGGAGCACTGGTGAATAGGAAAATTAGAGTGTTGAGATGTTGCAGGCTTTTATAAATATAATGTTTCTCAGTCTGTTGGAGGGAGGTGATGGCGTGCTCTGTAGTTGTGTTCAGGCATCTGGGTTTAACATCTAGGTCAGCACCTGCAGAACTGCATATTTTTGTGGGAAGAAGAATTAGAAGACTTAATTACTTATTTGATCTTATCTTTTAGACTTTCACAATACAGAACGAGTAAGCAAACTGAATTTTGGAGGAGGTAAAACAGTGATTTGAAGGGCAATTGCTCTGAACATCCAAATTCCTTTTGCGAGAAACTTTATCAAGAAGGGGAAAATAAGCAGGTCAAAAATAAATCAATAATATGCCCATCTCAGAGGAAATGTACAATGCTTATTTGGCCTGAAATATATTAGGAATATAAATGCTTATTTGGATTGAAATATATTAGGAAACTTAAGCTTTTGTAAAAAAATTTCAACACCCTATGGTTTACAGATACTTTAATCAGGAGAAGTGCGCTAATCTAATTAGGAGTACCACCAGCTTTTTAATGTTCATGCAAACATGCCTGATATCTCTCATGAAACAAAATCTGCCCACACGAAACTACTGGATGCTTCTGGATGTATTTGTGGAACATGTACAAGAGGAACAAAAGAATCCAGATATTTAATTTGGAAACAAATAGGTCTTCAATATCTGGACATTATATCTTTGTAATTTTAATATAACTGTGCAGCTACAATTTTGTTCCCAATGTTTTTTTTTTAAATAATCCAGGATATCAAGCCTTGAGGAGATGGTAGAACAAACAGGAAAGGACAAAGCAATGCCATAATGAAAAATAGTTTCTTGGAGTTTTATAATGGCAACAATTTTAATATTAATTTCAAAGTTGAGCTGTGATCTTATTGGTGACTCCCATTTAAGGTATCATGGGTGATAAATGTAAAATCATGCCTGCTGCTTTGAGCAGTGGACTAAACTCACACAGCTGACTGCGTTCACCAGAATCAAAACATGTACTGACAGGAACTGGCGCGTTCAGAGCTATCCTCAGGGAAAAGTGGATGAAACCTCCAGAGGTACTGCTCATTTCTGAAGCCTTGAAGCAAATGAATAGTTAATCGGTTTTCATTTGCTATGTAAGTGAAATGTAACTGCCAGTGTACAAGTTACAATCACGTTGGCAGGTGTTTAATTGCTTATGCATATGTGTACCCCAGTTGCTTCATTAGACAAGTTTTACTTCACCACTGAGACTGCTGAGTAAATAGCAAGTGTCCCCAGAAGCCATCAAAAATTTGAATAGCTGCCAAGAGTAACTCACCAATTTCCAAAAAATAAAGGAGTAAATGTTAGTCTTGACATGAGGCTGCAGGAGAAAGGCTGGCAACAGATACAACTTCATGTTACGGGTTAGTTACAGAACTGTGTACCATTGTATTTGGTTTCTTCCTTTCTGCTCAAATGTACTGTATACAGCATTAAAAGTTTGGTCCTAGGGTCAGAAACTGCTAATGGTTGTCTGTGCATTGTCAGCAGGAAAGGGTTCCTGTCTGGCAGAAACTTTGGTGAGCTACTTGAAAATTGCATAAAAATTAAGATCAAAGGCATGCATGAGGACACTTACAGAAGAGTCACTGGTGCCAAAGATGTCTCGCACATCCCGGACTGTGTGCTTGTTCTTCTTCCTCAGGGTCTGAGTGTAGGTGTTGTACCTCTTCTGTACAGCAGCAGCTTGAGTTCTGGTCAGAGTGGACAACAGGGCTTGGCCATCCTCCTCTTCAGCTCCTGAGATCAATGTGGATAAACCTACGTCTTGCAGCCATTCTGCCTCCAGTTCCCCTTCTGTGGAGGAAGAGAGCCTGTTAATAAGCCTGGCAGGAAAGGAGAGGGGGCTGAAGGAAAAGAGTTGGCATGATGGATTGCTACCACAGCCTGTACCTTGAGAATATTATAATTCCAGCCTTTCTTAGGCCACAAGTGCAAGTTAAGTTAGTTTTGTAAACATACTGCCAACTTTCAGTTTGTCAGTGTCTGCACAAGAGAGGCTTACGAGGAGAACAGAAGAGGCATTTCATCAGCATAAGCATGTGAGGAAGGCAAAAGGTCCCTAAAAATTAACCCCTAATTCAAAAGCATAAATCCCCTCAGTTGCCATTTATACCACACTCACCGTTTGTAGCATGGTGTACTGGAGAAAGCCATTTGGCTGATGGAAATAAAATCGGTTTTCCAATTCAAATAAACAGAAATACTGGAGGTGTGTATACAACAGAATAATGTATTTGCACACTAATGATACAATTTCAGATTCCAGAAGGCTGGCTGGTAGTGAGCTAGTGAAGAAGCCACACTGAGAGAAGGGTGATGTCCATCTAGTCCAGTTGCTTGTTTTGAACAAGATGATTAAGAACCAGAGCTGCTCACTAAAGAACAAGGGTCAGGAAGTGGTAGGTGTCTAAGGGGTCACGCAGGGAAGGAAGATGCAGAAATAGCCATCCATGCTAGATATCACCTTAACTTCTAATTATTAAAGACTCACTAGCACTGTACACCCCAGTGTTTCTTGGTATCTCAATTAGTGACTGATACCTTCTTTAATCTGTTCAATACCTGCTTCCCAATTGGTTTAATACTGCAATTGGTTCCATGGTGAGGTTATGCATTGTGGGAAGAATTGTTTTCTATCCTGGCTCTACTGGACATGGCAGAAGGTTCTGGCATCTTTTCACAGAGCCACATCTGCAGTCCCCTCATTATCCAAACCCATCCATGTGAAGACAATACAGATTTTCAGCCTGTTACCTGACATTAATATGCTTTGTCATTATCTGACTGTGAGAAGGTCCCAAACTACCTTTTCTGAATCATTCAGTAACTTTAAATTTTCCTGTCATTGCTTTTTGTTTTCTTTCTAAAATAAACAGTCATAATCTTCTAAAATCTCTCTTCACATCAGAGATTTTGAGGTCCTTCATTTCAGCTTTGTGAGCAATCCCAACTCAGCAGTAAGCTGCTTGACACAAGACAGTAATTTCCTTCCAGCCCTGACTGAAGAAGAGGTACTACAAATAAACATGTCAAACAGGAAATGGATTAACTTGCAGCATGTTCTATAAAACAACTCATCAATGCACTTATTGTTCTTGTCCCAGCTCCAGTCTTAATGGCAGGTTGGTATTTCCACTCTCCCTTTATTGCCTCTTCTTGACATGAGAATGCAGGCTGATTGATGGACACCAGTTTGCTGCACTTTGGCAGTTAGATACACAAAAGAGAAAATTACAGGACTGGGCTGTAGGGACAAGCAAAAGCATCTTATGCATCTGCCATCACTGACTTCATTGTTAACTGCCCTGCTCTTTACAAAGCTCTACAAAAATAGCTGCTTCTAAACCCCCTGCTCTGTGTTAGCCAGGGGTGTGACCAGCCCTGCATCCCATGAAATAGCTTGTCTCTGTTTTTATCCTTTTAGTATCCACAGACAGGATGACAGACTGTTCCTTTTCCTTCTCTGAACCAGCTTTGAACCAGTGGTTCTTCTGCCATTTTCACTCTTCTTTCTAAGAAGGTCTCTTCTCTTTCACGTGTGCCCCTGTTAGAGCCACATCTCTCCATGTTTCAGCTTTTAAATTATATTACTTTTGGCTTTTGTCCTGACATATTCTTTCCACGAATTGAGCTAGTAATCAAACCTGCCATGAAAAATAGCAGGCCAGACATGAAATTCTGCCTGCTTACTAGTCACCCTGTGACTTGTTTTCTCTGGCTTTTCCCTTTTCCTGTTCCAAACACACACAAACAACAAAGACATAACAGCAATCAGAGGAGTAAAACTATTAAAGAGAAGAAATTTATGCACTAAAAAATGCTCAAAATTTTATGACACATTGATATTACATTAAGGTTAACCCCCCATGTTGTTTTAGAAAGCATTATTTTTATGGTGTTAGCTACTTATACAGCAGGGTCTTGATACTGTGTTTGATTCTGATCCACCAGAAGACAGATAATTGAGCAGGTAATTCTCTTTTTCTCATAGAGTTAGCTAGGAAAGAGGTATGTCTTGCTTTGAATCTCAGATATAATCTGAAATAGCCCACAGATATAACCTCAAATAACTCACAGCATTCAAGCCTTGTAACAAAAGTTGTAAAGCAATTCTGCACAGCATGGACATCTGAAATATATCATGACTTTTCTCCTCCCCTACATTTTCATCCCTTGTGTCACTTGTCATGATCTCCTGTTCTTTTTGGACTATATTTGCTAACATCAACAGAATAGTGTGCTGTTGTCTGCCCTTTGCACACGATGTCTGGCAAATCACACTGAGGTTTTGACAGTCATGCCTGCCTGGATTCTATCACCCTTTGGCCTCCTTCTTAAGTATCTTCATCTCCTCCTCTCAAAGACATTTCAGAAGGGTGATGAATATTTGCTTTTATTTTGCCCTGAGGGTTTCCACATTGATTTTTAGTGTTTTGATCATTGGCAAGGAGTATTATCCTATTAGGACCTTAATAGAACTCACTATTATTTCCAAGATTTATAATCCCAGACTGAATATATTCCTGATGTCAATAACTAGGACAAACACTGCCTGATTATGTGTGGGTGTATGCAATACATATATACATGTTTAAGACAACAATATGAAGGTAAATGAAGTGTGGAGATGTATTGCATTTTGACTTGCAGTCTCATTTTTCATTCAGGGCAGAGGGGAAAAAATCAATGTGATGTAATGAGGTGTACTCAGACAAAGGGTAACACGGGAGAGCAGCAGAGTTCGGGCTTTTAGTTCAGCAGTGATGAAACTGATGGAAAAGTTTCTGGAAAATAAGCTCCTGTATTGCCTTGTCCTGCTAAGTTATCCAGCTTGGCAGCTTACAGCTTTGTGTCGTTCCCCTACCTGTGCAGACAAGTCAGGGACACCTGTTAGTTCATACTGACAATTGAAGGGAGGAGGCACCAAGAGGCTCACAGTCCCCTTATGGAGTCTCCAAGCTAAAGAGTATGATCAGACAGGAATTTTCCCAACAGGGAACAGAAGAGTGCAGTTTGGATTTAAGCTGACTGATCATAAGCCTCACAGCAGACCAAGATTTCTGATGAACTGGTCTTCTACCTTTGCTTCCAGGAGAGCCCAGCTGGAAACTAGTGAATGGGAAGTGTTTCCCTTGGAAACAGTACATGGTTGGAGCTAGATACCTCAGCATGGGTTACTTACCATGACTGGTTATGTATTTGATTGGTTAATAAAGTAATACTCTCCACCATTCTTCCTGGTAGCGGAATTAATGACATCCCATTGCACGTCAAGGTAGGAAAAATACATCATCACTCATGTTAATAATTGTATGGCAAGAACACACCATCATTTCAAAATCTATCCCTACATCAGTAGTTATGAGACCAGGAGCCACAGAAGGGTTGCAGCAGTTATCAGCAGGTCACAACCTCAGAAGAAATTTGGTTTCATTGTCTAGTAATACCTGGTATTTTGTGTTACACAATATAATGTGTTTGTGACTGGGGCCCTAACTGGGGGAAAAAAAAAGAAAAGAGAACTGCTAGATGTTCTAGATGTTATCAAATCATCATACACAAAGCTGCATTGCAACAAGCTAGCACATATTGCAGGTTTTTCCAAATACAGTACCTAACAAGAGAGGGCAAAACATTAGCCTAACAGAATGAGTCAGTAATACCTTCAGGATATGTTGTACAAGTGAAGAGTGAGTTTGGTCAGGTGGGGAGTCAAAACAATGTAGGCATCCCTACCTTAAGACTTATCTCCAAACTATCCTTGAATGATATCTTAATTGGGCAATCTCAGAGAAACGGGCAGATATCAAATTCCTGACAGCAGAAAATGACATCTGACCAAAAACTGCTTCGAGACTTTAATAACTTCTGAATCATATCCTACGAAAAGCCAGAAAGTTTAAAATTCCAGCACACCAAATTAACATTTTGCTACTTTAAGTATTTTGGTTTGGTCTATTTAATGCTGAAAATTTAGTTTTCATTGAGTGCCTTTCTTTTCTGAATTATACTGCATCTGTCCTCTCAAAGCACAAATAGAATCAATGCAACGAGACCTACTTCAGAAGTTAACTACTGGCTCCAGGGCATAAACCAGACAATTATTGATTCTTCCAGTGATTGACTGTGATGTTCAGAAGTGGAGCTACAATGATCACAGACCCAGACTAGTACTTCTGTTGAGACTGAGTGACACGAGGAAGGAGATCAGGGCATGACTCTTTGGAGAGGAGGCAAACCCAGGGTATGAGGAATAAGTGGTGTTGATGTGCTCACCATCAGCAGGTTTGAACTCCAAGAGCATTGCTTCTTCAGATCCATCTTCTCTGCTCTCCTTGATGCTCTCTACTTCACACCAGAAGTCCTCCATGGAAGTGCTGTCCACGGAGGCCTGGGAATTGGAGCGACTGAAGGCAGGAGGTACTGACTCGTTGGAAAGCATCCTGTTAATTCTTCGACAGCGAGAGAGAGACTTTCTGAAAAGATAAAGTGATACAAATAAAATCATCTTTCTGTCATGCTAACTTGTGCCATGCAAATGGAGCAGGCAACCAGTGATTGACCTGTGACTGTACCAGGAAGTAGGGAACAAGATTTCAGAAGCCAAGCATGCAGTTCTGGTAATTGTCATGGTCTGTTGCTCACAACAATTATGGCTGGACATGTATTTTGCATCTAATAATTTATTTCTTTAATGTCCTTCAGGTATTTCCCATACTAGAGGGAAATCAGGAAACGCAATTTCTATTTCTAATACTGCTATCCATCTAAAGAGACACTGGAAAACTATTTTCACTTCTTTTTTCCTCAGTTTCTGTTTCTATCCCTTCCTGTTTTGCTTATTGGCTGAAATGTTACAGGGAAAACTTCTCTGGGGAAAAATAATGAGACTTGGGAACCCTGAAATATTTTACAAGCTCATCTTCCCTCCAAAAAAGCATTAAAAACGTGAAAGATTTTTAATTTGAAAGAATAATTACTTTTTATTTGAAAACCCTTTTAAAAAGATTTGGGTTTTTTTCTTAAGTTAAAATGATTTCAAAAAAAAATTGACTTTGGATTAAAACAGTATATTCTAGGTCCAACAGAGGTTTTGATTACAGATTAAAAAAAATTATGATTCACCAAAAATCAAGTTTCAAGTTAAGATTCAATACAGGGATTGAATTAAAACAAAGTTTGTTCCTTACTCTTTTGTTCTTGTCTTTTCCCCACTGTGAGTACTTGCAGCCAGAGTTATGCAAATTCATTCAAAATCTCATATAACACCCATCATGAAAATTGTCTGCCCTTTTGCATTATTATGGCTGCAATACTGTACACAGCTTTTGTATGTGTAATTGCAGTAGATACAGTAATCAGTACTAATAACCACAATATTTGTACAAAGGAGTTAGGAGGTAACACAATTCTGTCAGAGAGCTAGACCATAGGAATTAATGGAAAATTCTGACATAAGGTCTTCTGACCTTCACTTATCTGAATTAATTCAAATGCAGTTTCCCTTTCTCTTCCTTTTCTGTATGGCTTGATCCTGCCAACACGCCTTTGTTTGAAACCACAGGCATTACTTTTACTCCACTAAAAAAAAGGTATTTCCTTTTCAGTGTTTCCCTCCTTATCAAAGTTTTCCTAATGGACGTATAAACAACATATTATTTCATAAAGCAGACTGAGCCTCTCCCTCGTTGCACTGCTGCCTCTTGCTCATCCTTCCCTGCCACTGAAGGGCTGGATGCTTCCCTGGGGCTTGCAAAGGGCAGGTCCCTTCTGGGCTAGGTCTGAGCCCCAGGCTGGGCAGCTGTGGAAACAACACAGCACAACAAATCCAATTGTGGACATGATCAGGCTTTATAAAAGGCAAAGCTCAGGCCTTTGCCTCTTTTTGAACACTCACAGGTGTAATATGGCTGATTCATCTGCCAAATCAGCCCCTGTGCTCTTGGAAGCAAAGCTGGAAAGCAAAGATTTCTGATGGGTGACCACATTGCTAGGAAAGAACGTGCTATGGGGTGGTGGAGACACGTTCTCTGGGAAGAGAAGTGCTGTCTTCAGACTTTCTCGCCATTTCTCCCCTCATAAACAGTTTGTTTGCTTTAAAACACAGCTGAAACTGTTACTGTTTTAATTAGAACAAGCCACAGTCACCAAATGTCAGAGGAATTTGTGACACAAGTGTGGTTAAAATGCTTTTGTTGTGGCTCTCTCTGGGGAGATGTGCACTTCAGTTGGCATTTGTTCCCGAAGCCCCACATGGCTGGGGTGCCTGATAAATTATAATCACTGGAATATTGCATCTGGACATGTCAGCCTCTGGGGTTTTTGTATGGATTTCCCTTTCCGTTATGGATTCACCTATGTCTCTTCCTCACATCAGCAAGTAAGAAAAATGCAAGGATCACTGGACTCGAATATGGTAAATACTGTACCAAGCAACCCTGAGCAGAGGTTTTAACCCTGAGAAGAAGCCAGAAAACCCCATCTCTTCAGCTGGGAGCCAGGTGGGATGGGGCAAACAGCATCCACCAACCAATGGCTTGTTGCTGCGAAAACCTGCACTCTTTGGTTTAAAAGGTGATAGTGAACACAAATAAGGAAAAAGGTAAAACTGCCTGGTACTCTAATGGTGTTTGAGGCCCCTGTTCACTGGACATAGTGCAAGCAGAGGAGGTGCCAAGGGCTGGTGTCTCTCCTCCTGCCACAACTTGTCCCTCACCAGCCTCCTCTTCAGCTCGGGCCTGAGACCCCGACACTGCTGCTCACTGAGAAATTCATGTCCCTGCTTAATATAAACCTTGGTGGAAAGTAAGTCCCTACACATGCTATATAGCACACCCCAGAGATCCTGAGCCAGCAACTGCAGGAAGGAATGCTCTCATGATTCTGGAATCAAACATGAGTTGGGGCAAGAAGAGAGCATCCCTGCTAGCATCACTGGCTCCCATCATTTAGTCATGGTCAGGGAATTTAAACATTTCCTGCCCTCCCAGTGTGAATCTTGACCATGACCTTTGTGCTCTTCAGGCGCCCAACCACACTGATCCTTGGGCTTCTACTCCATCAGCACTTCAGCTGGCTCAGACCAAGGCTTTTTATTTCACCATATTAGGAAGAAAGAGGCTTGGTGGGTTGCTGCTTTTCTCCCCACAGTGAGTGTGCCTATTTTGTAATATTACCATACCAAAAAGCTAAATGCAAAACAGACCACGTAGAACAGCAACAACTGCTGTGGCAACCAGCTTTGCCAAATACATCTAAGTTTCCTGCATAATTAATGTGCATTTACAACAATATTGCAAGTACAGAGCTTATTTGGAAAATCAGCTGAACAAAGTCTCCTGAGAAATTCGTATTTGAGGCTTCTTATCTCAACCCAGATTAAATCAAGCTGTGAAAAATTCCTGTAACAAGAAAGGTTAGGCAGAGGTGCTTTATCCTTATTGGTAAACATCTGAAGCTTGCTTCCACGTGGTCTGGTACAAACCTTCTCCAGTTATTCTGAGTCTGCCTATTAAAAGCTCGTGTGTTTGAAAGACTTCCAGCTGCTGTTTTGACCCATGTACCTGTGACTTTTGTCCTGGAGGAAGTGGCCTTGTCTTTATGTGATAATGGCAGTTGTCTCCCATTTCCTCCAGCCAAAGCTGCTCAAAACAGTTTCAGGGGGAAGAAAAATCCTACTGAGGAAGTAAAGCATATTCCTCACTGCTTTTAATTAATTCTTGAAGGACACTGTAAGAGCACTGACTCAGCAATCTGCCTGTGTGTCTCAGCTAAAGAAGCCCAGGTTTCATGCTACCTGGGAACTCTTGCCACAGAAAACCCCTGTTCCTGGCATCTTTTTCACCTTCAAGCAGTCCTTTATTTTGGTCTTTTTTTCTCAATGTCTGAAGAGAAGTTTAGAACAATAAAAAGTTTTCACTAAGCTGATTCTGTTGCTCCCACAGAAAAGTTGTAAACCAGTCCTGTTAAGTAAGCAGTGATCACAAAGTCCATGCTAAGTTTCTTTTGTTCCCTCACACACATGGGTAGTAGTGAGCTAATCTGAAATGCTGATTAAATTAAACACAGGAGGGATCTCAGATCCTGGCTTCCTCGATGGAAAAAGTTGGGAGAGGGGTATGAACCTAAAAGCACTAAACAAAAATTATAGCAGCTCCACTGGATGAGCTGAAATATTTTTCAGGATGGAATAAAATTTAAAAAAAAAGCCACATAAAACACTGAGAAAGGGAAGAAAAAGAAGGGAAAAGGATATAAGAATTAATGTTATCCAAGAACTTGTCCATTACTGAATATTCACAGAAGAAAGAGTTAAAGTGTGTCAGGAAGGAGAAATATGATATCATTTAGAAAGCTTTCTGTGGAAAGATTATTGCAGGGAAGGAGGGTATTTCCATGGAGCACTGCAAAGCTGATTCAATTGTGTGACTCTGGTTTTGGCCTGGTGTATGTTTATAATGCTGATGAAATGCAACAGCTAAACAGGCCTCCTGACCCTGTATTTTATCTTCCATATGTACTGCAGTAGTGTGCTGTTCAGGATCTGATACCACCCATCGATTTCAGGATAGCCAAGCCAGATCCAATAAGCTATTCTGACCCTATCCTCAAAGTAAAGATTTGTAAAACCACACAAAGAGCTCTCTCAGTGACACTTAATGATTGATTGCAGGCTCAGTAATGATAAACCCAGGTTCGTATTTTGAGTTTAATTAAGTAATGGGTGGTAAAGAATCCATAAAACAAACGGGAGCAATAAAGCCATCTTGTAGTTAAAAACAGCACTTGATCATTGTTTACTCAGAGGGAAAGGACATCTCATTCTTGTGGGCTGTTATCCTTCATTTCACTCCATGGGTCCTGAACCTGCTTCACCACAATTAGTCACATTTATAAGAATGGGAAAGGTGAAGGAAGTAAATTGTCCTGGTCATTGTAGGACAAAGGACCTTTTCACATTGCAAGCATTCTATCTAACTATAACCACTTGTTCAGCTTTTCCCAGATGTAAAAAAGGGGATGGTAGCTTGCATTGACAGGGAAACAACATTTATTCTTCTTTATTAAGAACTGTTAGTAGTCATGCACCCTTATATTTCTTTCTTCTAAATAACATGTATACAAATTCCAGGCAAAGGAAGAGATCAGCAAGGGGTAATAGCACTTTTGTGCACAGTTCACTCTTGACCCAAATCCCTCATCTTCTGGTTCCTTCCTGGTGACCTTGTTCCCGCACTGTTTGCGGTATGCTTATTTCCTTCTCCCCATGCCTCATGGCTTCTGATCACAGAGAAGGGCATATATCAGACAATATCCCACCAACTCCATCTACACACTTCTGTTTCTGATTATCTTGCAGATGTTAGGCAAGTTGTAGACGGTGGATACTAAACCTTCCTTGTGCTCTCTCTAGCATCTGGTATAGCAAATATTTAAACTATCATGCTCACTCTCTTGCTGTCATGCTGCCCCACTTTGTAAAAGAGTATTTGAGTGAGAGGCAGAGGAAGGGTTTATTTCATTATTAATTTTCTCATCCTGTGGCCCACCAGAACTGCAAAAACATGTGAATATCATTGCTCTTTGTTAACAGAGATGGGTTTGAAAATAAGCTATCAGCTTACTGTATTGGTTAGATTTCAAAGCACAGGAATTCTCTGTTTTGCCCGTCTTTGTATTCTGCAAAAGCTTATTTAAAGTATGTTTCTGTCAACTTTAATTTTACTCCATATTCTGCACCTGGAGTGGGTCAACCCTGGTTATATGCACAGACTGAGGAACAAAATACTGGAGAGCAGCATCACAAAAAAGGGTCCTGGTGATGGCAAGTTGAATCTGAGTCAAGAGTGCCTGGCAGCCAGGAGGGGCAGCTGTGTCTGGGGGCCATCAGATGTCTTGCCAGCATCACCAGCTGGGCAAGGATTGTCCTGCTCTGCTCTGAGCTGGGGTGGCCTCACCTTGAGTCTGGGCACAGTTTGGGAGCCACATTATAAGAAAGATATAAAACTATTAGAGATCATACAAAGGAGGTCTATGAAGACGGTGAACAGTCTACAGGGAAAGCTGCATGAGAAGTGACTGAGATCACTTGGTTTTTTCAGCCTGGAAAAGACGAGACTGAAGGGAGACTTCACAGCAATCCACGGCTTCCAGATGAGGGGAAGAGAAGGGGCAGGCATTGATCTCTTCTCTCTGTGACCAGCAATGGAACATGAGGGAATGGCATGAAACTGTGTTAAGTGACATTTGAGATGGTTATCAGGCAAAGATTTTTTCACCCAGAGAGTGGCTGGGCACTGGAACAGGCTCCCCAGGGAAATGGTCACAGCACCAGCCTGACAGAGTTCAGAAAGGGTTTGGACAATGTTCTCAGGCACACAATGTGACCCTTGGGGCTGTCATGCACAGGGCCAGGAGCTGGACTTTGATGGTCCTTGTGGTCCCTTCCAACTCAGGATGTTCTATGCTTCTATGATTTTTTTGGATCAAAAGGGGTTGTCTAATGAATCTTAAGATTTAAAGATTTAAAAGAGAAAAGATTTGTAATATTTACAGGAATTGGAAGGGTTTTTAAAATTTAATTATATATTGTCTGCAATTCATCAGGGTAGTAACAGAAATGAGGAGATTGAGTTGCGGAATTTGCATGCCAGTGTTACCTGCCAACATTTAAAAATGCGTTTCACCTTGGGTTCTTCAGCTGCCTCTTACGCAACATCTTTGTAAGTGGCAGGGAAGTTCCCTGCTCTAACAAAGGACACATTGTGGCCACTCTTCAGCCCAGCATGGAGATGGCAGAAGAATCTCTCTCTGTTTGCGGGTTTCAGTGTGAGGGCTCTCACAATCAAACCCTTTGAGCTAGGGGAGTTCAGGGAATATATTCTCTAGGTATTGCCTGCTGGCAACAGTGACCTTTGGGGACATAACCCAGACCTCTCCTCCACACTGGCAATCACATCACTTCAGTGTTAGCCCAATGCAGCAGAGACAGTGGACTACATGGCTGCAATGTGTCTGTCAAAATCTGAAAGGGACTCTATTTCATCTTCTTTCTCCTAACAAAGCTATTGCTGAAGGGCAGAAGGGGTTCCCAAATGATTAACACTAACAAGAGTATGTTCTGTTAATAACTTTTTTTCAAGTTAATTGGAAAGAATTCTTTTCATACACATTAAGAAGATGCACTATAAGCCAGTATTCCATGCTGATGACTTAAGAACATGAACAGATCATGCCAGCATATGTGACATGTAATTTTCAGTGGGTATGGGCAAGATAAGAAACATCTGGACATGACCTGCAGGAGGCAAAAGCTGGACATGAGCAGGTGGTTCAAACATCTTAAACATTTCCAACACATATTTATTGTTAAAAGTGACAAATTCTTTTGTTGTGTTGATGCTCACCTAAGACCTATTTCTTTTATATGAAAAACAAATCGACGTATCCAGGGTAGGACAAAGTTTTCCAGGAGGAAACATAGGCCATGTACTGTGGGCTTAGAAAATCCTGTGCTTCCAGAAAATGTTTGCTCTATTGTGCTTTTACAGTACAAATGACTTGTGTCTGAGCACTGAACCCACTGGATGTCATACTTTATCAGTCAGAGCTGACGAAAGGCTCCTGGAGCACCAGGCTCACTGCACATGCACTGTACAATTTATCCACTCCATAAATTCCATCTGGCACTCACCCCAAGAGATCCTAGTTAGCTGAGCACCCCAAAATCCAAGGCAAACCCTTCAGATTCCACCTGGACTGAACCTGAAAATACGCTGTGTGGCAGCTCTGGGTTTACTACTATAACATTACCAGTGCTTGGCATGAATTACTCAGAGAAGACACACAAATAGCATGAGGCAGAAGTGGTTTTTTCTGCAGTTTAGGGCAAGCAGTGTCTTAACTAAAGTAGTGAGCAAAGATGGTTAAGAGTCACATGAAGGAAAAGTAGAGCAGGAAGCACAGATATATTAGATTCTGTCTGAACACCGCTACTGCAAGAAGTGTGATGCTGTTCACTGCATGCACTCAGTCCTTCCTCAGAGAGGTATCTGTGGCAGTGAGGAAGGCCTCACAGAAGGCAGTGGAAAATCTGTCATGCTCTTTTGCTTGCTACTGCTCTGGTAGTGTCACTTCTAATGTAACCAACAGCCCTGTAAACACTCCCTGGGCCAGCTAGAGTACATCAGGCTACTGTGCAGCCTTGTGTGTGCAACAACAAATACCAAGGAGTTAGGAGGAGGAGGAAAGTAATATGCAGACTGGTCCAGAATATTTTTTCACGATTAAATTGATAAGCCTCTGCTTATCAACTCACATTTAGCCAGATTCATTATTTATAACACAGTGGGATACAGTTAAAACTGCACAGGTTCAAGAGCTCCCATGGGGCTCAAATCATTCACCAGGCAAAGAAGCAAACTAAGTAAAATCCATGTGAGATGTAAACTTGATAATGTTAGAAGAGTTTTGGCTCTAGAACCACAAATTAGAGATTTTAAAGAAAAATAAATATTAAAATACTCATCAGACACAATGAAACACTGAAACAAAAGGTGTCAAACTTTCTACAGCTTTCAATACATCTTATAACATTCCCTGTATCTATGATGAAAATGTGAAAGAACATATATTTTTATTTCTATATCATTTTGGAGGAGCTATCATTTCAAGCAGAATGATTATTATCATTAAGAAACTCACAGTATTTGTATGACTTTCTGAAACACTTCAAAAGACAAAGTCATTTTGGTTGACTTAAGGTAATAGCATAAGGAAGTGGACTGTACTGTCTATTGGAAGGTATCTAATGAAACTGCATACATTGCAAATGTAAGCACTTTAAGGTCCTGATACAAGCAATGAAGGGAGGCAGATACATCTAGAGAGTGAACATGTAAACTAAACAGGAGCTTGAAGTCATGCAATGTGTGTTTGAAGTTTTCTTTGTGCTTAGTTTTAAGTGAAGTCCAGCTGTTACTTTCTTCCTTCCTATAATTAATGAATGCTTTTAAGTAAATGTCACCACTCCACCCATTACACTTTTTTCATAGACTTCAGGACCTAAGCAAACAAGCATTACTTGAGTTATTAGTTTTTCCTGTGGATGTTTTTAACGTATCTTGAAGGCCATGTCTGAGCTACAAAATATGAGTAAGTAAACTTAATGTATTCATTTACATTTTTATCATGTATGGTATTCATGACAAAAGGTTTTGAACGTTGGGCTTAATAGCATTAGGACTGGACTGAAGTAATGTAAAGCAACACACTGAACTTTAAAGCAAAGCAGAACACTACCTTTAAAGTTATTTTATTGAAAAAAATGCATATTCACTGAAGATACTCTTGAATCTTTTGACAGAGTGACACATTGTCATGAAAATCCTGGATCAGATTCTCAGATTGCAATAAACTGTTATAATCCCACTGGCTCAATTTACCCCTTATGTTTAAATTCAGAACATCCTTCTTTGTGGTACTGCGAATGTTGAAGTTATTACAAATCACAAAATCTTCATCAGCAAATGTATACAATTTAATTTTTTCTCAGCAGTTCTGGGTTGGCTGTCTGGCAATTCCGGACTCAGGTTGTATTTTCTGTGCTGTATTGCACTTTGAGCTATACTGAATCAGTCACAAGGAACGAAAAATTTGCTGGAAATTTCTGTAGTCAAATAAAAAGCAAGATGTGACCTTAATTCTATTTTTTTGCCACTGAGGTAGATTGGTAAAGACTGTAAGAGTTAATCTGGAAAGTATTCCACACTTGCTGAATAGTCTGTTTTTTTGTTAATGAGACTGCTTAAAAGGCAGTGTAGATAAAGAATGTAATTCTTCATTAATAAAGAAATGTAGATGGGTCTTGGAGAGTATCTCAAGCACTGGATTTCTATTTTTACCTGAAGAAAAATGGTTACCCATCAGCTGGAAACTGATGGAAGGTACATCAACATGGAAACTCTTGTCAATGTCCTGAACAGTCTGTGACTTTGAGGCAACTTGAGGCCTTATCTCTAATTCTGTCCCCCTTTCTGCCCCTCTGTCTGCTGATGTCCCTGAACCCTGCTTCCTTCCCTTCCCTTTCCATTTTCCAGGAATCAGGTGCTGCTGGGCTGGGTGAGAGGCTCTGCAGGACTCTGGCAAGTGGAGAAGTTGGGAAGGGCTCTCTGTGCAGGGGGGAGAAGACACCGATGCCAAAACACACAGGGCATGGGATGGGCATTGAAGCTGGTGGAGGTACTCCCATGTTTCTGCAACAGCATTTGACTGTCATATTTCCTTATGACTGTCATATTTCCCTCTTCCTTCAGCAGAAGTCACACACCAGCCTCTCCTTCCACTCAGTTCCAAATATTTGTAAAAAGCTCAGTCAAAGCAATAAGGACACTTTATATTCTACAAAAATTAATGACTAAAAGATCCGAAACAGTCAGGCAATACTAACAGAAGTAAATCCTCTTGGCCCTGCTGAACCAACAGATGTTTAGCTAATGTGGTGCACATTTCACCTTCAAGCTTTAAGAAGAAAACTGCATCAGAACAGGCTTTTGACCTACATTTTTGTGGGGAACATTGAAGGTTGTGTTTCTTGCTAAGTCACTTATCTTCTTTTGGTTAAAATTTTAGGCTGTTTTACTCATTTTAAAATTAAATTTCAGTATATCATTTGATAATCTCTCCTATTCAGGACATCAGTAATTACACAAACATAACTATGTAAACATAAAGCTGATTTGATATCAAAAGCTGGTTGAAGACCAGCTATTGGAAATTGGCCTGGAGAGTTTTCATTTAAAATGTAGGTACAAAAATGTGCTGGCAAGAACCTCGAGTTGCCAGATGAGTAGTAGCATTGCCAGTACTATGAAAGGTCATAGTGAGGCGATGGCAAATGACATCATAAGAAATGACAGAAAAGAGCTGAAAATGAACGGAGGCTAAAATTTCATGGAGCCAAACACAACAAACAGGGAACACCAAATAGGTCCTTACAGGCCTCTAAAGAGCAGAAATTCCCAATTTAAGGGGAAACAATGGACCACAAAATCAAATTTAGTTCATTATATTCTCAGGTCTTCAACAGAGAAATGAAGAAGTGAACAGGAAAAAACCAATGCATTTTCTTATACTTTGGCGATACATATCAAATCAGTGGAGTATAAAAGGTTTTCTGTGATTTTAAAGTGATTTCTAGACTTATGGTAGAGATAGAAAGAACATCTTCATGAGAGTTGTCAAGGCAACACCCTAGATTTTAAGTGGTACTTTTCTAATTGTGTCCAAATGTTTGTACTACATGCCTGTGAAAAACATGACCTTTCTCTGTAAGCAGTCAAATGAATCAGTGGTGCTTCTAAACCACTAGGACTCCAGTGAGAGATGGAAATGTTAGACTAAGACACACTTCTTCACAATACCAAGAAAAAAGGCAAACACCAGAACAAGAAAAAATCACCTTTTAAATGGGAAAACTAATACATGATGCACAGCAACTTTCCAGTTTCCTTCAACTACCATTTTGTTCTCCTGCTTATATGATTTTTGAGGTTTGTCTCAAATATTTCAGCCATGAGGACTCTAAGGAAAGCTATAGCATGCCAGGTATTTCAGAGCTAGGTTTTCAAATACACTGCAGCTCCTGAAGCTCTTAGAGCTACAGAGGCTATTAATATTTACAAAATATGGTGCCTCTGTCTTTAGTACCTCAGTGATATGAATAATTCTGAATCCTACAAGCAGCCCTGTTGAAGTCAGCCAAATGACTCCTCTGTGTAGGGTTTGACTTTCTTAACTTTTTTGAATATTGATGCTGCAGGAGTAAGATGTAGCTCTTGGAAATCTCTCAGAAAAAAAAAAAAAAAGCTGTTGTTGAGAGGAAGACTTCAAGACTCAGAAGACATAGAGGCAGGGTTGAAGCATCTTTACTAAGGCACAAAATTCCCATTCACATTCTCCCGGGAAGTAGAAACCTTAGATGGCCCAGAACTGCATTAGAGATTTCCTCAGCACCTTTTGTAGACATCAGGTTTTACAATAAGGGATTACTCTTGGTTATTTTGACATTTACTGTTTTGTACTGGATTTTTGTAAGCTCTTCGGGGTTTCCACCAGGTTGTGCTGGGACAATGCAAAGAGGACTTTAGGGAATTGCCTCTTCAAGCTGTGTTGAGTACTTCCCTGCCAGTTGCAGCCCAGAGTCTGAACCCAGGTATCAAACTGTCATGCAGTAGATAACAGCAGAATTTGGTAATTATCAAAACACCTCAACCACTCCCTGTAGCACTTCATTAATTATATAGACAAGAGCTAATTCATCATATCACAACTCCAAAGACATGAAATCAAAATTACAGAGGCAGGTGAAATGATATCTCCAAAATAACACAGATGTTTTGTTACAGAACAGGGTTAAAAATACAAGCACTAGTTCATGACTTCAAGCTATGGTATACTGTGAGTGAAAGCACTGCCTCTGTAAGTCCTACAGAGCTTGGCTGAAGTTTCCATCTGAGCTTTGCAATCCTGTACATATTCTTGGCTAGATAACCACTAAAAAGTAATTAATATTGCTATGCAAACATAGTAAATCATGTCTGGAAGCTCACATACTCATGTCAAAGGCATACGACTAAGCTGTTGTTGTGCCCTCTGTCTTTGTGGGTTCATGCTCCTCTTCCCACACCTGCCTAGATAAGAGAGCCATGATGCATGAGAGGAGATTCACTGGGCATTCATCCATCTTCTAATGACTGTGTTAGATCTTTCACTGTGCAGGCACTTTATGAATGTTGTGAAACTGCAATGCTATCCTTCCCATAAGGACACCAAATTACTTATCCATGCTTTTGATATAAGGCATCTTGGCTGAACTGCCGCAGCTCTCTCTCTCTCTGGATGATTTCCAGTCATGGGCTATATTTATGTCAGTTACAATTGATTCAAAATGCTTCCACAGGATCTTGAACAGGCTAACACATCTTTGTGAGTTTAATCCAAACCAGATGACATATGGCTTTCCATTAAAACAGGGAATAATCACGCTCATACCTCTAGTTCTTTAGATTGAGTCAGTAGCCCAAGTTGATATTCAGCCTCTGCTTGGACCAGAACATTTTTTGGACTTTGAGGTGACTACAGATTATGCTTCCAAAAAGGGACTAAGGCAGGCAGTAACCTAACTCCTGTTTTCAGGAAAGACTAAAGGATTCCAGAGCACAAACCCTATGGGCTCACAGGAAAGTAAACATTCCTGCTCTCAAAGTCAGTTTTGACTTAGGCCTTTAAGTCACAGAACTTTTGAAAATTTGCCTTCAACTCAACTGTATATTATTACACTCTTTGTCCTTGGAGTTCTTTTTCCTGTGGGCATTAATCTCGCCCAGTTTTCTGGGACTTTGACCACCGAAATTCAAGCCTTATCTTTTAAATTTGGCTTTGATTAACATAGCTGTTATTTATTCTTTTGCTTGGCAGGAGTTTCTGCAAGACTCCCATAAAATCAGCCTGTTTGTATTGTATTCTACTGTTAATCTCCTTTTCCTTTATAACATACATTCACAGTATCCTAAGGGGAAGATTACTATACATTTATATGAATTTGTATTCACTTATGAATAAATGTATGAATACACAACAAAAATGGCAACAAAGGGAGGGAGCATTTTAGTAATCTCCTAAAAACGATTGTGAAAAAGTCTAGATAACACATAAAATGGAATGTTTTACACAACATGAAGCAGGGGATCAACATTAATCAGTTGCTTAATGAAAGCATAATTCAAAATAAGAAATGGAACAGACTTTCTTCAAAGAAGTTGTAATCATTTGGGTGGGAGAAAGATCTGTCAAATTAGGAGACTGCTGTATCATTATGATAGCTTACACACTGCTCACCACATAAGGTTTTCCAAAATAACGCATTTGAAGAGACTTTCTAGTAAGATGTAATTAACAGAGTTGAAGAAAATACAATATTGCTTAGAGTTGCTAGGTTAATTTTCATCAGAATTTGATCATCATCTTAAAACTTCAACAGTGGAAAATTTGAGCCATCTAGAACCACCTACATTTCTGTGCTTCACAAAGACTTTCTGAATTAGGAATCACTTACGTAATTTTCCTGTAAAGCCCTAGCATCTAAGAGTGAGCTGCCTTTTGATGGCATATACATGATCATCTTCACTGGGAAAAAACAGGAGAAAACCCACTGATGGCAGATCTTTCAGATTTCTTCCATTCATATGAAAATGGGTCACAAAATCAGAAAAAGGAGCTTGGACAATCATTTATGCCAGTAAACTCTTATCTCCCATCCTGACAGAACACTGCTGGGACTTGCAATTATACTGTATTTACTGAAGAAGCTCCACTGGTGCCAGGAGTATAATTCTCCAGTAGAATAATTCTCCAGTAGAAATTTCTCAATAATCCTGCTGATTTGACTAATTTTTCCAAATAAATCAATCAAGAATATAGGGAGCAAAAGTCAAATCTCCAGAGATGTTAGCTGCCTGGATTTCTTTTCAGTGAGACTTCATATTTGACAAGGGATGAAGAAAATAGTTGCTCTTACATCCTGATCAAAATCAATTAAAAACAATTATGTACTCATCATCTTGACCATGGTTATCATTTTGTGCCGCTCTACAGCATCTGATGCCATTTCAGACTTCCCTCTGACCCCCAGTATAAGGCCTCATGCTGCCCCTATGGAGGGTAAGAAATCCTTGAAAAATTTTCCCTGAGGAAAAGAGCATTATTTCTGCTGATGGTCATGACCCTGGCTCACGACATTTTGCCACGGGGGGACTTGGGAACCAGAAAGGTTGCCTTGGCCATTTCGGTATGTGAGAAAACTGTCACAGAGCAAGAACAGCTAAAAGAAGCACTCCCTCAAGCACTCCTCATGTTTACTCTGGAGGTGCAGAGCTGTAAGCGTCATGCCAGCCAGCCAGCAGGAGAGAAATCCCCTGGAATCCTTGTGCAACAGGGGAGAGAGCCTGTTTGTGAGTGTTGGTTGACGGTCTATTGTTTCCATTTATTTAGACTACATAAACAAGCTCCCAGCTTCCTTAAAACTGTGTGGACAAGTCCTAGTTGCCAAGTCCCTTGAATTTCTCCGGTTTTCATTACTAGGTAAACAGTTTTAGCTGCTCTTCCCCACCAGTCTCCTGCTATGGTGGATTTTTACCTGGTTATCAGAAGCACTTTCAAGCCAAAAGTAGCCGTTAGAAAGAGACTGCACTATCTGTAAATCCTTGTCTGCCAAGTGTACAGGACCAAGCCAGATTTGAGCAAAATTTGAAAAATTAGGATTAGGATAACATATTTGTGAATGTAGAAGCCCTTTAGCTCCTTTACCAGTGTAATCTCTATGAATGCATCACTTAAATTGTCAGACCTGGCTTTCCTCCCACGGAACAAGCAAGTTTCCTCTTTCCTTATAGCTAGGTTTGTATAAAGCTCTTCTTGTGCATCTTTGGCCATGACACTGAGCTGAAATCCATGTAATTGCCATAAACGTCTATATGACATCAGAAGGCAAAAGTTGAAAAAGGCAGATTTCTGACCTCAAATCAAATGAGAAAAAAAACAGGAAAAAATCAGAACAATCCAATTTGAAGTGAAGATTCTTCTCTCTCTGGAATATTACTCCAGAGGGACACGTTTTATTACAGAGGAAAATAAAATATTATAACAGCGTGTAACTTTCTAGATGCACATCTTATTAATAAAACCTTGAAAGGACTAATATTAATAGATTTTTGAGGCATATTTTCATACAGCTTGAGTCAATCAAACCATGCGTGTGCCCCTTCTGAAACTGCTTACACTTGCACTGTGTTCAGTTGTTTTTCTACAGTGGCGCATTTTTTCTTTTTTTTGTCCCCCCTTTCCTGCCTGGTAAAGCTGGAAAATTCCATTAGTGATAATTCTGACAGCTCACTCCCCCTCCTGCTCCTTGTTTAAGAAAGCAAGAGGGAGGGAACATGGTCTGAAAGGCTGAGAAATTAGTGATCTAGTAAATTCTACAAAGTCTTACCTCAGAGCAGAATAGAGCCTTGGTGTAATCCTTAAAAGAGCAGAGCAGAGTCTTTCTTAACTTCTTCATGCTCCTAGCGGCAGTGAGTCCCTCCTCAGCCTATAATCACCAAGTTGCATATTCTGTGAGCTCTCTGACAGCCTGTGACAGGATATTCTGCCTGTAGTCACAGAAGGGCTGCAGGAACAAAGAGTGGTGGAGCTTCTGGCCCTTCTGGGAAATGGACTGACACTGCTCCATCACTATTTAAAGAGCAGATGCCTTCAGGATAAATCCTCTTAGTATGTTTTCCTGTTTGTGTCAGAACTTAAACCTTTTATCCGTTTCCTAAGAGGAGAAATAAAAAAGTAATCAGCACTAAGCTGCTCTGTATTTCAGGAGAGTCCCTGTGGAGTGGCTTGGAAAAAGACAGAGCCAGTCTATGTGTTTTCTTCTAAGGAGAAATGAGACACAGTCATTAGCATAATGCAGAAGCTCATAACTGGCCAGATGCAAATTAATGAGGAGATGGAGATGGCTGCTCCAACCAGAGGAGAAGCCTAGTGTGCAAAGACAGAGAGGAAGGACAAGGGAGCCAGAATACAGCTGTTAAGAAATCAAATATTTATGGGGAAGCCTTTCTTGCTTTTCTTACAGTGGGATGATCAGTGGGGGGCCTAGATTGATACTGAAAAAAGCATTCACCAGGTTTATATGAATAGTGGCCCAGAATTGGGTTGTGGCCACAAGATCAGGAAAGGCTTGAGATTCAGGGATGGTTTTGAGCTGCAGCTCGGGGATGAGGAAACACACTGTGCAAAATGCTCTCTGCCACAGGCAGTTAATGCTGTCAAAGGAGCCCTAAGAAATAACTCTTGAGCATGGAAAACATATGAGTTGGTCAAACTTTACTCCCTCCACCAAATCTTTGTTTATGCACTGAAATGCTTTAATGGGTCTGTCAAATTTACAGCATTCCTGTCATCATTCCTCCAGCCTGAAATACAGGAGGGAAAGTTAACTTTCTGGTTATAAGCTTTTTGATATCCTACACTTCCTCCAAAAACATGGCTAAAGCCCTACAGCAGAATAAAGGAAAAAGAAAGCCTGTTATTTAATCAGAGAAAGAAAGAATGAAAGAAAGAAAAAAGAAAAAAAGAAAAAAGAAAAAAAAAGAAAAAAAGAAAAAAAGACTGAAAAAAAGACTGAAACAAAGGAGAGAGAAGGCAAACTCTTAACCTCAAGACCATTTAGACTTCCTGAATCAGATACAGATTTCCTAAGGGGCTGAAAAGAGCAAAACCAGAAGTGATTTAGTTTTACAGCTTTACAGTTCATCTTGAAGTTAAATTTGCTCTGTGTCCTAAACTGGTCTTAATATCACCTTTCTTTCTTCTGGGAAACTTTTATGATTGCATAAATCCTTGAAAATTTTGAAAATTCCTAGTCATTTACCACTGTCTGTAGGTCTGTTTAGGGACTGTTAGGTCATGCTTTAAAGCACAAACTGCAAGGAAGAGGGAACATGGCTCAGGAATTTGGTAGTGGACTGAGGGGCTGTTCATGCTACAAATTCAGCCGATGGTGCTGGTGACCAGAAACTACTTGGAAGCTCCTACTGCTTTGCCTGGACTTATGAAACTATGCTAGTTCATATCATCCCAACTAAACACCTCTACAGTGTTACTTTCTACAGGGACTCAAAGGCAACCTCTAGGCTGAATAGTCATGAGACTGCCCTCTCTACTTCCTTCAAGGATGTTGTCTCCCTCTTCTCAGTGAAGTGATGTACCGTCCCCACTATTACTCTCATTGTGTGATATAAATGTAGTTGTAGGATTGCCTTTGGTCTCTGATAAAATTTATACAATCATCAGTAACACAGACTTAGGTTTTCCTAGAAACTAAGATGATGTTTGGTTGCATTTTGCAAATATGAAATGTTCAACCCCTGCTCCTTGTAGCTAGCTGCCCGTGGGGTAGAGAAAAATGTTTTTGGGAAGCGAGACAAGAAAATGAAGGTCAGCTTACATGCAGCAATTTACAATGAGTGTGTCTTCCCTCCAGCTGCTGTTGGCAATTAAAACACTCCCCATGCTTCAAGAAGTGCTGCATCCTCTCATTTCACTTTATGTGTTGAACCACAGGATGTGTGAGTTAGGATGCTGCTTGCCACAGCCAGCAGAAAGTCACCTCCAAAGAGCATTTCAGCTCACCCATGGTTGAGAGGTCTCTTCTGCTGTCCATAAAGGGAGGAAACAGCAAGGGACTCACCAGAGAGCTAATAAATGCTGCAAATGGATAACTGCTCACTGGGCATTAGGTACATTTAAAATTAAGGGAAGTGTGACCCCCTAGCTACAGTGTCCTACTTAATTCAAAATACAAAATATTGTATTTTACCTCCAAAAATACAATATTTTCTTTAGCTAATTTTTAAACAAACATTTAGGTTTAAAGTCTTGCCATGGAAGTGTATATGTATGTCTAAACATATTTTTTTTGCCTCACTCTTTCAGGACCAGCATAGTGGAGAGCCCTAATCATATCTGTCCTATGAAAAATAGGGTGATGAACTCATATACAAAGGTGTCCCTCTGAGGACCTGCCTGCCCTGGCATATTTGGGTTTTCTGTCTTATGGTTTATAGAAAAGTAATTGTGAACCAATTCCATATATGGTATATAATGATGGAATATTTCAGCAGATACACTGAATGATACAAGCAGAAATACATCTGATAAATACTGACACATGGTTTCATGCTATTCTTTTTCTAAATTTAAATGTTATACCAGTCATAAACAATTAGCTGTGTAAATAACTGACTTTTTTTTTGCAGGGCTTTGGCCAAACTAATTGAACAAAGTCTTCATTTAAGGTTATCTGAAACAAAGCCATTTTCTTTTCCTGTAGAACTTCAGAAGAACAATAAACAGTTTGATCTCAGAGATTTGTTTTACTTTTCTGTTGGAAGTTAAATCCACATAAATTAGAAAGAAAGCAGTTAATTTAGAAGATGTTGCAATGAAATGTTTCAGCTCTTTCTGATTTTTGCCAGTTTTTTTCCTTGGCTCAAAACATGCTTTTGTAGATTATTCTGATCAACCCAAACTTTTTTTTTTTTTTTTCCCCTTGAAAAAGAAATGTTCCTTTTATTTTAGTTCCACTTCTGAATACAGTCTCCTGTTTTAGCAGGTCACGGCTGCTGGGCAATAGCTTTAAGAACTTGTCTAACTGATGTCATATGGCAGGCATGAAAATAAAACTACAAGGAAGGTACTGGAATAATTATCATTGGATTAATTATTCCACAGAAATTCAACTGGCATGGTTATAACTGTGTGGAGGTTTCTTCTGAAACATGACTGCTCTTTCCAGAGTCTCTATACATTGATCTATTCCAGCTGTAGTGAGTGAAAACCAGGGGCTCTTCTCCAAGCTAGATTTTCCATTAACACTGGGATACATTAAGCGCACATGCTCCAAATCTGGCTTGTTTTTTGTGGTATAAAAATGGCAATATGCTAAAATTTAATAAGTGATGTATTTGAAAGCAGCTATATAAAGAAAATAATATTTCATGGTCAAGCAGTCTGGACTTGACATCAACTCCTCAGAAGATTAAACCTTCTCTTAGGAGACCTCTGAAGATCTGCTTCTTCTGTCTGGGCTTTGCCAGAGGATCTGTGAAATGTCGTACCTACATTCGTGATCGATTAAGATTTAATTGTGGTCTTACCTCTGCCTAGGAGACCATTAATTTACAGAATAGGGATTTTGCAAAAGAGAATACTTAACCTCAAGACCATTTAGACCATAAAAACAGTCAGGCAAGAGGAGAGGGTTTATAGCGCATGATAAAAGGATTGCAAAATGTACAGCGTTGATTGACGGAAACTGTGGAACAGAGAAATCCTTGGAGTGCTGGTAGGAAGGGTTTAGGCAATGCCCTGTGCCTCCTCTGTGGCCCGTTGGGCCCCCAAGCTGGGTTTCATAAACGCGCTGAGGCGGCTTTCTTTACCTGCAGGAGCGCCCGGTGCAGGCTGTGAAGGGCACAAATGAACCTGCCTGGCAGAAAAAACCTCCTCCACTAGTAAATTAGCAGGAAGGGACTGAGCTTGTTTTGCAGGGCCCACTGTGATAGCCAGGGCCCTATATACACTGGAAACAGTGTCTGGAGCGGTGTGAGGGGAGAGCTGGGGTTTGTGCTGAATTCGCAAACACAGTTTTTCTCAGGTGGCTCTTTGATCTTTGGACAAACACTATTTTGCCCCTTAGTTTTCAGTCAAATCGTCAAAGGTGACTTTGGACAATATTCTCCTATTAGGTCCTTTGAGAAAAGCCTGTGGTGCTTCTTGCATTAAACAGTACCATAGACAAGCTGTTATTTATCTTAATTCCAAAGATTTACAGAACAGTTCCCTAAGGAAGCCAATTAGTGTCCCCTTAGAACCATATTTCTTTAAAAGCTAGACCAAGAAGGCCAAAAATAAAAAGATGAGAGGCTGGAAGAAGACTTACTGACAGAGGAGGACATGAATAACAAACACTCCATGTCACACAGCAGGAAGAAGAAAGTAATTGCTTGCATTGCTGATGTTGCTGATGCATTGTTATATCAGCTCTAGTATTGATGATATTGCTGAAGCCATTTTCACCTGGAAAGAAGAACCTGAGCTGATTGTCTGTAATGCTACCATTTTCTGTATTCTCCAGAACCATTTTCTGACAACAGCCTGACAACAGAATCATAGAACCATAGAATGTTACAATATTTTGTGTTGGAAGATACTTCTAAGAGTTCCAACCCCCAACCATATTCCAACCCTTCACCATGAGTCCAACCATGTTTACACTCCGAACCAACTGTTGCCTCCAAGAGGCTTTTCTAGGTATAGTTTGGATTACTCCTCAAAAGAAGTGAAATTCTGACCCTTAAAAGCAATCTTTTCTGCTGATCCTTCCCCATTTTGCTTTTTCTTATCCCAAACCCTCTTTCAAACTTGTTTTTCTTTTACTTCTTCTGCTTGAAGCTGCTCCATGTCTGACGCACAGGGAAACATTAGGGGTAGGGTTCCTGCTGTCTAAAATGATTGCCTGCCTCTCTACTCCAAAACAAGAATTTTCATAACATATGATGTGGGCTGAGGGTTCAAAGATTATTATAAAGAGTATAGAAAACCCAGGATGCATGACATCAAGGGCTAAAGGATTACTGCAGCTTGAGCAAAAACAGAGGAACATTGTTTAAACCCAAACAAAGCCAAGCAATGGGTAAAAGCCCTGGCTTACTGATTGCCAAATGTAAGACATTTATTCTCCTTCCTCCCTTAGATGTTAACCAAGTACTTCTGAACTAACTACAGCTAAACCACTGTAATGTATCAAGATATTTTTATATTAACAGATGTTCTTCATGAACGTAACTTCAAAAGTAACTGCCAGATTCATATTTGGCCAGTAATCTTATTTTAGGAACTGGGGGGAGTTTCTGATGACCAATTTGCTTCTCCTTAAAGGTGCAGATTTAATTTGGAGAAAATACCTTACTAGTTTCACTTATTAGGTAACGTTAATTTAATTGGTAGTATTACTTGAGCAGGACTGTAAATCATGAAATGTATTCCAATAAAAGGAATTTAAAATTCCCTAACTAAATAGGCATCACATCTGAAAATTCTGCTGGACACAAATAGACAAAGGAAGAAAGAAGAAGAAAGAAGTTTTTAGTTTCTGTACACAATTATGACTCTGGATATGCTCAATCCATTGCAAATTGCCCATTCCTGAAGTCCATTCCTTTAAACAGAAACATACGTAAGTCAAAAACATATCTAATTACAATGCATAAATATTAGATTAGTCTAAGATTTTGCTCATTATTTCACATGAAACCAGAACTGAGTCTCGCAGTCAGGCAGAATTTGGGATGCCTGTTTTGTATAATGCAGTGAAATAGAGGATAGTACAAAACCCCCCAATTGTTATTACCAAGTTTAAAATAAAGAATCTATGTTACCCATCCTATCACAGACTTATTTCAACATAAAAAACCCCCCAAAATATATGACATTTGAAAATATTAGCATGAGATTTTAAAAAACCAAAAGGTAGATACAGTAGTATTTACCACTGCCATAGCGCATGAGGCCACAGATCTCTTTTCCTGGCTTCAACCCAGAAAACTAAAACCCACCATGATCAGCACTTGGCACACCCAGTGCAGCCAAACTCAGTGCCACCTAAGGAACCAATACCATACCTAGTACTGCTGAAAGTGGTGTTTTTCCTTTAACTGTGCAGGTCTGAATGGCTGAAGACAGTGGAGACTCAGGTTGGCAAAGGCACTGGGAAATGGGGATGCTCCTTGTAAAAGGCAAATACCTTTAAAAGCCTGAATGGGTTCCTGCATGCTTTCAAGAGCAAGGCTTTCCTCTGCATTGAAACATCTATGGCTTCAACAGAATTGTCCTGCAAACATGATATACCTGGACCCATGGCGTTCACAGAGAAGAGCACATCAGGGCCACCCTGAACCTGCCATTCACAGCTTTGGTTTCCCAGTCCCTCTCACACTTGTACAAACCCAGGTGGGAAGCCTGACGAGGACATCAGCCACATGACAATGTCACAGGTTTCATGGGGTCCTGCAAGATAGTTATTTCCTCTTGCAACACTCTGTTGCAGCAAAGCTCTTCAGCTCCCTGTTGTTCATTTAGCAGCTGGTACCAATCCCAAACCGATAGTTTCACTGGCAGAGCTTTCTTGGCATTGGCAGGACAGAAGAAAATTGTTGATTAAAACTAATAGAAAGTTCTGGATCAGACAGACAGAAAATTCAAGATACTTGATAAAAGATGGTGTTTCAAAAAGGCTTTTATGGCAACACTGCCAAGACTGCAGTAACAGCCTCCTTCGCCAGCCGATGCAAGTGCAGGCAGTGCTCTTCAGATGGTCCAATGGACAAGTGTTTCACAAGGGCTCATAGGAGCTGAGAAGGCAATTTATGTCTTATAGGACATGAGTTGGTAACTTAGTGGTGGGTTATGGCTGATGGGGAAATGCATGTGTTGTAAAGGGGAGGCAGTGAGATCTGGCAAAGTCACATAGGATGCATACAAGCACTAACTGACAAAGATGCCCCTTACTCTCTGCCCCACCAACATCTGGTTGTGGGTTTGGATGCAAATTCAGGAATTTCAATGAGAATCCACTTCTTAACAGGGATGCAGTGCTGTACCCAGTATTCTGGACAAATTCCAGCACACACCCAGCTCTGTTTACAGTGATCATGAAATTTCAGTCTGCTGCTTATGCCAGCTGTGCTTATGCCACCTGTTTCTGTTTCCATGTGCTGTGAAAATATTGTTTGAAAATGTGTATTATTATTATTATTACTATTGTTATTATTATTATTCACTGGAGGTGTGAGTCAGACACAAAAATCTCCTGCTTGCTGTCCTTTGTACCAGCTACCCTGAAAATTACTGTTTACCATCAATACCCCACAGCCCACCTGTGCCCATGCAGAGTGCTGTGCTCCCTAGCCATGTTCTGATTGCAGTTCAGGCAGAAAATGTCATTTTATAACCCTAAGATAGCTACATTTCAGTGATGGAATTGCTTCTGTCTCACTAGATACACTCAGACACTTAGGAGCATAAGAAAAGCGTAGCAATAAAAACAAAAAGCCAGAGATTTTCCAATTACGTGGCCAGAGATACTCAATTACATGGCAATTTTAAAGCTGCTGTCTTGGGCCCTATGAGGCATAGTGCTCTGGTCCAGTGAAGAATGATTTCTAGTCTCAGAGGGTATGGACATATGTGGACTCAATCCAATCAATGATCCAGGACTATACTTCTGGCTTTTTCAGGCCCTAGGCTAATCTTATAACATTAGAAAAGAGCTAGGTGTTTGCTTTGTTTTTGTTTCTCTTTCTGGCTGGCTGTTTAGAGAATATATCAGCTCTTTGAAGACACATGGATATTTGCAATGCTGGTAAAACTTTGTTGTAGTGGAAGTAGAGGGTGGGCAGGGGGCAGGTGAGCAGAAGTGGTGCTCCTAGAGAGTGGGTTTTTCCACATGGCTAAAATGCTGCATGTTTGCACTTCAGCACCACAGCTGATGCACTGCAGGTGACAAACACACCACCCACAAACACACACATGCATGGGTGCACAAATGGGTGCGGTGCACAGGCGAGACCACACCACAGTGAGTGTGTACACCTCAAGGATTTTTAAAGCATTAAGGATCAGCTGATAGAGGAATTACACAGCCTGACCCTGAAACTAAAACCTTGAGCAGATTTGCCATGGCAGCAAAAAGTGTCTCTGCTTGCTTCATCATTCCTTTCTCACCATGGTGTTCAGACTAGTTACAAATCTGGTGGTAAGATTTGAAAATTTACATAGTAATTGTAATTTACAGCAGCTCTTCACAAAGATTCACTATTATTGGAAAGAGATGGAAGCCGAGCGCACGGAGGCTGCACATCATGTTGACAGCCACGTTTGGAATTATCGACTTGAAATATTTAATGTAGTGTGTGCTGTCAGACACACCACGAATTCTGGTTTACTAGGGAATTCTTTGATTTGATTTGACAGCTTATTGCTCCTTTGGACTATATGCCGAGTATGCCCAAGAATTTATTACACACTCTCCTTTCTGCTCTATAGCTGAAGGTTTTCACATGCTGAGCAAAAGGAGTTTTGAGTAACTCTAGGTAGGACCTCAGCTCAACTGAAAATATTGTCCCCTGGAGTTTCCTCAGGGGTCAGCAATCTATTCTGGAGTTTCACTGTGGGCAAGCAGTGGTCTAATCCTGCTTGGAACTGACTGTTCAGAATAAAAAAAATACGGGTGTTGGAGTGGAGTGGAGAAGGAAAAATCTCACTTCGAAGTGCCAGGACTCAGAGCTGGAAAGAGTTTTTTTTACAAACCAGAAAAATTAAGCAAGGTCTGATTCCTTTGAGGTGCTCAGCACACTGGCCACGATCCAGTAAAGCACTTAAACATTAAGTGTGCTCTGGAGAGAGCTGTAGAGAACAGCCTGAGCACTAAGTACCCGGCAGGATCAAGCTCCAAATAGGGACCAGGCGTAAACCAGATGGCATTATGTCAGCTTTGTCATATTAATAAGTTATTTAGTTTGCATTTTAATCTCTCTTTTTCTCCTTCTTTGCTTTGCCTTTTCTATAAAACAATTCATGTGTACTAGAAGAGGAGGGCAATGCACTGAAATTGCCCCTTATCACCTTTTCACAAGTATGGAGTTAAAGCAAGAGCTGGGAAAGCAGCTGCTTGTTTTTAACTTAAATCAGCAGTGCTTGGAAAGGGACCATCAGGAGTTGGGAGCTGCTGAAGGAAGGAAAATGCTGACTGTCCTCTAATGAGCTCTCCAAACATGCGTTGAATGTGCTACTGCAGTTCAGAGAATCAGTGCCTGCATCAGAGGCTATTTTAATGCCTTGGGGTTTTTTGGGGATGGGGCAGGTAGGATGGGCTGAGCAGGAACAATGGAAGGCAACTTTCTACCTGCTTATAAACTGGGTTCAAACTGAACTGAAGCAACAATGCTGCCAGGCACTGTTCAGCACTCATGCATCCACTAAGGTCACCTGCCAGGAGGCAGCAGGAAAAAAATCAAATCCTAGATTGCTGCTTTGTTTTTTTTTAAAACAAGCTCATGGCTTTCCCCCTTTTCCTTTCCAGCATGGTTACATCTATCTCCTGAACTTCCTCAGACTTGTGATTTGTGCAGAGGCCAGTTTTTACATAGATGTTTTTGAAATTGAGCACTGGAAGCTGTCCTAGCTGGAGCCACTTTGC
This sequence comes from Hylia prasina, assembly GCA_013397195.1. NCBI lineage: Eukaryota > Metazoa > Chordata > Aves > Passeriformes > Sylviidae > Hylia > Hylia prasina. Next base: position 1,964,877 of record VYXD01004382.1, on the reverse strand, counting down.
TGCAGGGAGGACATGGGCTCCAGCCAGGGTGGGACACGTGCCTCTTTCTCTGCGCTGCTGGCACTGCTGACTCTCAAGACAGAGCAGCCTGGGCTCAAGTCCGAGCCTCAGTGCTTGGACTAGGGCACGCCAGCTGGCTGCCAGGCAGGTTTAGAAGTATTTTTGCACAGGCTGCAAGTCATCACTTTGTTGGAGCTGTGCATGTGTGTGGGTTGTGCAGCTAGACCTAAGAGGAAATTTCTGTGATCATTTTAGCATTCAGGCAACTGGAAAAGGAGCTGATGGAGGCGCCAGACCTTTGCTTTCATGACTGCATTAATCTTCTCCTGGCCTTGGAGAGAAATTGTAGATGAACTTAACATGTGTCTCAGAGCTTTCATTCTCAAAGTTATTTGTGCTGTGGATCCTGAACTGATGAATGATAATGCTAGTGAATTGGCCAATATAAATTAAACTTCACTGGGTAATAATTTTAGTGATGATTCCTGCTGCTGTGTTGTTATGTAAGAAGTTGACAGTCGACTACCGTGACTTGGAACTTTTGAGAAACATAGATTTTCCTATCTCCAAAGCTGGTGGTGGGGACTAGAAGAAGCAGTAATTCCCCTTTATTTTATATCCATGTATCATCCAAGAAAATTATTTTCTTAGGTGTAATTATGGAATTCTTTTGGCCCACGGAAAGGAGTTTTAGATGAATATAATTACAAATGTTAAGACAAATAATGTTATTGCTACTGCTGGAAAAATTCCTAATTAGCAACTGAGTTATATTAACTGTCGTGAAAATGTGGCATAATTCAAAGTAACTTTGTCATGAAAGAAGTAAAAGCCTAGTTAAGTTACTTTTTATTAGCCATGCACTAAGAGCAAGTCCCTAAATGGCTGTAAAAGCTCACAGTGTAAGTGGCAGCTTGTTTTGTCATCATAACATGGTCGTGATTCTGAGCACTAACAGAAAGAATGGGAAAGAATGAAAGTAATTTGGGGATAGCTGACTACCAGACAGCACTGATGAGTTTGGTGGGAATTTGACAATAACTTTTGATCAAACAAGGAACAAACTGAAACAAAGTCATTTTGCTTTTGTGAACTGCCTAGCCCTCTAGAGTGTCCTCCAGAAAATGCTCCCTTAGATGCAGTTGTCACAACTGCAGGAGGTACACAAGTCTGTGGACGGGTTTTTCTTTGGTTCTCCTACACTTTCTGTCCATAGATTTGCCATAGAGCTGCAGTTCTGGAACTGACAGGGGAAGTTTTCTGGCTTCGCTGTAACATTTTGAGGCAATGATATGAGCTGGGAAAATGGTCAGCAGAACCCCAGAGAACCCCCTGGCACATCCCACAGTCAAGCTTAGAAGTCACCTGAGTGTGTCCTTCATGAGCAACTGGGCAATGCAATTAATTGCCCCAGGTGTCCATCTGTGAAAAAAGTACAACCCAACAATTTTGTATAGAAAGTTTCCATATGAAACAGAATCTGACTAATAATGTGCAAGTCAAGCCCAGCAAACTTTGCAGGAAACACAGGGCAAGTGCTACTCAGAGTAAGTTTATGACAAAATTTGTGTCCAATGAAAATTAGACAACCACAGCAACTCAGAGGAGTCACAGAGTTATTATTTATCTTGTCAATGGGATTAAACCAGCCCTTCCATCAAAAAATGTTCAAAGTACTTAGAAATACAGTAAATCAGAAAATATAGTAAATAATAAAATTTTCTATGGTACAGTCAATACGTAAGTCTGTGTCAAGGCTTTCCACTCAAGGTATTATCTGACTGCTTTTTTCATGCAAAACGAATTAATTTCATTTTTGTTAGGCAAACATTGGATAGTAGCATGAGGTCAATCACAGCTAACCAAGAAGTTACTCTCTTATCGTAATTTCCAGGGAAGCAGGACTTTCCTATTTACATATTGTATAGGATAGCAGTCAAAACTCAAATACAGTGTAGTAAATCATTTGACTGTTGGCATTTCAAGGGTTGCATCAAAGAAATGTACAGACCTGACCTTTCGAAAAACTTCTCCTATCACATCTGCTGTGAATGTGTATTTTCGTATGCTTTCTTTGTGAAAACGCCCTTGTTTCAGTTACTTGTTCAGACTTCTGAGTAACCATTTCTACAATCCCTATTCAATATTCTAGTCACAAACATTCTTTTCCACATAATCCAATCACAGAACTTTTCAACAGCTTTAATTTCAACAAGTGCATGATTATATCAGTAATTTAAGTAAAGCACCACATCAAAACAAAACACTGAATTCAAGAATAAGCCTCAGCTAAAGAATTTTGATGATCTTTCATCTACTTTCATCATGGTTTTAGTCTATCCTTCACTTACTTTACTACTTAGCAATGAAAAAGTGTATCTACTCAGCAAGATCTCTTCCAATGCTGTCAAATATTACCCATTTTCAAAGAATGACTAGCCAAGATTTTGTCAACAAAAAGGCAAATGCCAACTACCTAGCAAGAGCCACTTGTGGGATAGCCATTAAAGTAGATCTTAGATGTGTTTTCTTTTCTACTTATGCACTTTTTCTTTTTATTAAGTAATTGCCACTTTACCCTTAACTTTTGAGTTTTCTTCTACGTTCCTTTTGATTCTATTAATGATTGGAAGTTTTCTTGCTTAAGGTTCTGATGTGTGCTGCATTATTTTCTTGTATCTTTACATAAGTGATACATTATGAATACATAGATAGGATCTTATCTTAGGCACCTAATATTATGTATCTATATATTTCTATTAATTTCAATTGATTTCTATAATCAGAATCAATTCAACAATTTCTAGAAGATACAACACCACCTGCAAAAACCAAAATACCTTCCCCATTCTTAAAATCTACAGCACTCATTCCAAAACCACAAGACTAACTCAGCAAAACTCAAAAGTAATACCAAAAGCAGACAGAATATCACAGGTAGAGGAAAAAATCCCACAATTAATACTTACAGAATTTCTTAAAATCTAGCTGTGTCTTTCAAACTGCTGGCCAGAGGACAGCTGTGCATGAGGCAGAGACAACAAACAGTACATCCTTTGTTACCTGTTCACAAGACTATTCAAACTCCACTAAAAAGCAAACTTCTCTTACAAAATTAAAAAATCAGATGAAGGAATAACACATACATGATTTTGCATCAGCTCTTTTGCTTCCTGCACAGCAATTCCCATGAAGATTGCAATGTAGAATTTTTTTTTTTTTCTGTTAGTATTGCTCACTTTGAGTTTTTATAGCTGCTTGGAGATCTGCATCATTGTATTTGATTTCGGCTAATCAAGCATACAAATGAACAGGAATGCAGACACACAGCACTGTAAAAAAACACAGAAGGAAGTTTTTTCAAACAAAATCCCTTTATTAGGCAGTGGTTCCAGTGATGCAATCAGAATAGGAAGGAAAGACTGTGTTGCTTCATTGTTTTGTTTGGATTTTGGGGTCCAGTGCTAACTTGTGATAATATTTCCATTTGTAAGTATATTTCTCTGAGTGCAATCCAAAAAAGTGACTGTGATGAATCTAAAAGGAAAAATATCCCATTGAACTTGCTAAGTTTTTCCATTATGGGTCACCATTACCGAATTGCCCCACTCAATTATCTTTCCTGTGTAGCTCAGTAGTTTTTGGCTAAGTTTATTGTTTTTCATCAAAGTCCAATAAATGCACAAACTGGATGCAATAGAAACATAATTACACAGAAATTCAATAACTGATTCATCCCTGTGTGGAATTTAGGAGTTTCTAAGTAAGAGAATGGAGTGAATAGGATAAATGACAAAAAAGAAGAACTGCAACATGTATCAAAGATACAGAGCTGCAGAATGCAGACACAGGACATCCAGATCTGTAGGATGAAGCCCAAAGCCTACTGTCACCAGGAGGAGTTCTAGGTCTGACTTTCAGTGTGGTGACATGTCAATCACATCTGTAATCCAAAGATTCAACTCTGTCCAGCCTCTACAGTTCTACAGTTCAAAGAAACTTGTACTCTTCCCCAGAGTGACTTATCTGATCCGCCCATCACAGCACCTAACTCTAAACAGGATTTTCCAGGTGTCATGAACAGAGCACTGTGTTGTCTCTCTGGCTTTAGATGTCATGGTTTAAGAGAAAGGGGAGAAATGTCAGCTCAAGCAAACAGGATTTTTCCTTATGTCTTCCAAACATAAAATGCACAACAGCAGTCTCGCAAAGTGAGCAAACTCTTTTCATGAAACATGAAATTGATATTGAAGATTAAGAGGTTTCCTCCCCTTCTGTAAGAATATGTAACTCCTCTTGATGCCTTATCAGGCTGACCTGAAACACAAACTGGACAGAGCTGGAGTATAAAGTAGGTACTTACTGAAATACCCACACCATGGATACACCTTGGGCAGAACAGGAGCCTGACCAAGGCTGCACCCAAGGTGGACTAAGAATGGTCACAAAAAGGGCTGACCGGTTACGAGATCTTCCATTTTTATAAGTTTGGGTCCATTTGCATATTGGGGTTTAATTGTCCAATTACAGCTTCAGGTTGTGAGGTCCCATCCTTCTTGTTTTCTCTGTTCAGTCCACCATTGTTTATGTGGTTGGGCTGAAAGTTGTTCTCAGTCCTCAGCAGGAAAGGATTTGTTTTGTCTACCTACTCTGTGAAGAGAGCTTACCAGGACTTAATATGAGGCTCAGATCTACATCCCTAGGCAGCAGAGAATCTGCAAATATGAAAACTAAAACTTAAGGCATCACTCTCACTGTGCATAAGGATTTGTTCATTGTTCATCCCTGAGATCTACTCATCGCTTTCAAGTGATCTTCAGAAGATGGTAAGTGTGGTCTGCTATAACCACATTATAGAGCTTTACTCATTTTACAGGTAGTTACAAATGATGGAAAAGTGGTATTAAGTTTTTAACTAAATATAGATCATAGAAAAGTACAGAAAAATAAATACTGAGCTTATTATCTTCAGCTATACCAGTTGCTTAAGTATACTGACGTCAGTGAATGTTTTAAGACCCTGTGAAGATGGCCAAAGCCATAAATATGTGTTTTCTCTAAAGATACCAAAAAAACTCTTAACACTGTCTATGATTTTCCTATTTTTTTATTGGTGCTTGGTGCAAACTGATGTACTTAATTTCAAGGATTAATCCCATTACTAAATTCAAACTCATTCAAAGTCTTCAAAGATTGCCTATCAAATGTTATCATTATGTCCAGTGAATTAATGGGATATGGCTATTTGTGGGCTTTAAGGTAGCCCTGCAAGTGTGCATCATGTCAGAATTTGGGTCATTCCTATTGTTGCACAGCCTGAGGTCCCCTTGGTTTGTATGAAATATAAAATCTGTCATAGTGATGGAAACTCATCACCAATAGTCTCAAAGGAGGTAACTTAATCTAGCCATCCACTCCACTGATATAATTAGGAATGCACTTTGTCAGCCTTTGAGGGTTTAACTACAGCTGGCTGGGTTCAAGGCAGTCTCAGAAACCAATCTGTTCTTAGTAACACCATCTCCTTCACAAAATTACAGACATACTTTCAGCAGATATACCCAGCTGACTGCCGAATGATGTTTTTCCACCCACTTTTGCAATGGTCAATGCCTTTTTCAACTGAAAATTGAAAACTGGATCAATGCCATGAAATGATTCAGAAACCAAAGGCTGAACTGACAGCTCAAGAATATAGGTTATAAACCTTATTTAAAGTGTTTGAATGTGGCTCAATGCAGTTTCTGAACATCATCATATTTCTGATCCAGCTGATGAAATTTAATTAGAAAGGAGATTCTAATGGATATTCAGATGCTGACTGGCCTCAGCCTTGTTTAAGAAATAAAGGGTTTTTTAAGCGCTATTCTCTCAGAAAATCAAATTTCTACTCTTCAGATGGATTACCTAAGTTAAAGGGAAAAAAATTCTAACCTAATAAAAATGTAAAATCTTTAAATTTATTCATCAGAACTAGCGCTGGATCCCTGCTGTACCCTTGATTGTTCTGCTGGAGTCTACAGGGATTCAGATGATGAATGCTTTCATACTGTAGTCAACAAGCTTTTCTGAGTGAGTATCACAAGCAGCACTTCTTTTTCATGTGCTTTTCCCTTGTAGAAAACTGATTTGCACAAAAGAGTAAGATATTCTGCTACGGTTCAAGTAAGTTAGGTAACGCTTCCCTTCCAGGCTGCAATGTATTTGAGAAAAATACAGTGTAACTTTATACCTGTTTATGTACCTAAACCTGAAAATACCCCGCCTAACCTATTAATCAGCAGAGTGGCCTGTTCAGAAAAACACATACCTATTTTTTTTTTTCCCCCTTATCCTTTCTGAAGCAGTAGTTTAAACACTTTGAATTCCAGCCTTCAAGCTCCCTGGAGTAGTGTCAGTGGGCAGGACCAGAAGCTGCAGAGGAGGTTGTGCATCACCATGGCTGTTTTCTGGCTTGGGCCAAACTCTGTGCTAACGTGGCCCCATAGCTCCTGGACAAAGGCAGAGGGAGGTCAGGTCTGCTTGCAGCCACCCCATGAAAGTATGTTCTGAATTCCTGTGTGCAGTCATTACATGGTAATCTTGATATCCACTAAAGCCACAGATTTATTACTTTGCTGTTAAACCATATGATGTCAGACTGAATCTCTTCAGTTTTACATTTTTTTCATTGCTTTATTTGGTTCTTTTTTCCTTGTAATGCAGATTTTCAGCAGAATACAGACATCACAGCTGGGCCTAAATACTGATAGTACACAAATTCCAGTGCCCTGTGTCTGAGAGCAAAAAAAAATACTGTGAAATAAAAAAGCAACACGTTTTTCTTACATCAGAAAGTTCCATGTAAGGAGGAGGAGGTTACCTCTCAAAATTACAACTTAACTGTATCTTTTAGAATTCTTGATAGCACTAAGTGTTCATTCTTGAGTAATTCTTGAGTGTTATCCATGTGAATATCATACCCCATGTTTGAATCTAGAAAGAGAAAATGAGCCTCCAAGGACATCCTATGACAATGAACTCCATGTACAAACGGGTGATTACTTTAAACTAGTGATTCATTGTTGCATGACATCTAGGGGAATTAACTGCAGATTTACTTGTGTTCAGTGTAGACTGAAGCAAGCTGTTTGGGCTTGCATGATCTTACTCCATTTCTGAGTGTGGCACAGTTAACCTTCAGGCCAGGATTAGCTAAATCTTGTAAAACAAATTTAGTAGTTAAAAAAAGGCATAAGAGACGGAGTCCATTAGAGATGAAATGCATTTTGACCACACAAAATAGCTGCAGAATCAATGTCTCTCCCAAAAATATGTGGTGTGCTTCCTAAATACAGAACATGGAGGTCCTGTATGATGAAGGTGGCTCTTCAAAAATTGACACAGGTTCTCTTGTTTGTTTATTTTTAATTGCTACTCTTTGTCAGAGGCAACAGATGGTTTGAACAAATATGCTTGAAGAAAATTCCAGTTAATATTTGACTTGTGGGACAAGTAATTCTAATGTTTGCCATATACTCTGTGACTTGTCAGTGACATGTGGGTAACCATAAACTTCATGCTCCATCTATGGGCTTGCACGTGTTCTACACACACAGGTAAATTAGAATAAATGAATACTTCCAGAAAATTCACATTACCAGTAATATTAAATTCTCATGGATTAATTGCTTTTTCTAACTGAAACAAAGAAGGAGGGAAGAAAGCACGCAAACAAGGCAGCATCAAAGGATTGCAGCAGATCACAGGGTCTTACACTGAAATGCATCCTCTGAGTGGAAGATATAAGAAGGACCTTATATAAGGCAGACACTATTGTTTCAGCAGGTGACAAAAGATTCCCATGTACTCAAAAGACCTCTTTCCTTTTCTTAGAAGGCTGTCCTGGCTTCACTCTTCCCACCCTCTCTCCAAAAGTGAGCACTTGCAATTTAAAATCCTGCTGCAGCTCTGTACAAAGGCTTTCCTTGTCTCTGTTCATCAGGATAAACCTACTGTTTCCATTCACTTCCTTGCACATGCAGGAGATGGGCACCATCTGGCCCAGATATGGCCAAGGAAGGCTGAGCCTGAAAAACATCTTTGGAGAATGCCCGAGGCCCCTGTGCTCCATGTTTCACCTGTATTTACAGCAAAGATTTTATAACCATCTTTGATACATCCAGACAAATATTTAGAACTCAAGTTTTCAAAATATTTGAGTAACAGAGGGAAGTATTGCAAAAAGGAAGACAGGCCTAGTCATTCTTATGTTTTAATTATCTGAGACTTCATACAGATGCCCTATTCTGCAGGAACACTAATAAAGAAGTCAGCCTGACTTGAGACAGGAGACAGCATAATCAGATCATGCCTTGTAAGCAAAATCATTGACAAAAAGATGTGAGTTCTGATGACTTGATTCCATTTCCACTAAATTCAGAGGTAAAACCTCTTTTACTATATCTAAGTGTCCATTAACTCAGTCCATATGTATAAACAAGACTCATATCCCACTTGATGTTCCACTGCATGATTTATTATTGATGTTTTATTAAATCAGAATGAAAGAAAGGGCTAATTCATGTTAGCTTGAATGCTACAACTATCCAGTTCTTGCTCTTATACTAAGGTTAACCTTAAAGAGGATCTGTCATTCTCACTTTTAAATTCCCTCTTGACCACTAGGTATGGTAACCACTGGGCCAGAAAACAAGGTTGGATGATATTTTGCTCTGAGTTTTATTAGCCAGAGAAGGAGAAACTGATGGTGAGGAGGCTCTCCACTGCTATACCTATGTTTTGCATTGATTAACTCAGAGTCTGGCTATCTGCAGACTATGCAGGGGGGTAGTTAGCAAAGAACCTACTATTCCATGAGTCAAATTCAGGCCTCTATACATTTATTATGCCCTTCCCAAATATGACCATTTGAAAGCTAGGGATTTTTTATTAGCTCTAGTAAAATACGAAGACTTACAGCTCTAGAGCTTCTTCCATCTCTGGTAGCAAATTATGAGAGTAACCTGATGGCTGATGTCCCGAGGTTTCATGCACAGGTGTTTAAAACACAGTTCCCTGGCTTGTCTCTTGCTTTACCTGCCTTTCATCTGTCAACACAGCTGGACTTCTACATCTGATACTTGTTCTCCATACATACTTGTTCTCCTCTGTCTCTCTCTGGTAGGGCTCTTCTACCCTCCACAAAAAGCCCTCTGGTCATTATCTTGCTCATTATCTGCTCAGAGGACCTTCTGCACCAAGAGATTTAAAAAAGGCTTGTGTAGTCCTCAGATGGAAATTCATTAACAGGAACATTTACTTGGAGAGATTTCTGTCTCTCCTTTGCCTTCTGCCTAAGCATCTAACATATGTCCATCCTAAACTGGATGATTTTACACATCTGAAAATCCCACAGACTTACAGTAGCTAAGAATTACACGTAGCATCCTAAATAAGACAATATAACTGCCTTTTAAATGAACAAGCTGATAAAAGGCTCTTTGCTCCAGTGTTTATTCCTCTCTCCTCAGAGACTCTGACAGTGTCTGGAAAGTTAAGATATGGCAGGGGAAAAAATGAATTACAGAAATGAGGGATCCCTCACAGATCATAAATCTTTTCCTTGCATTAATTACAAGGGATGCCAACTCAAGTACTTCTGCTGATCTCTGCTGAAACACTCCTTCAGGGTAATAGCACACTTTTTCAAACAACCTGTCTTTAAAACATTTCATGTTTTGAGTTCAAAATCACTGCTTAAATGCCATTGCAAACCCCATGTGTTTGGTGGGACTTAGGGCCCAGCTGTAAATTTCTCCAACACAAAACAACATTTATGAGTTATTTCTTTTCAGACTCCAGATCCTTTTATTTGCACACAAGGAGATGAATCAAGCAATACACCTAGGAATGTGGTCCTTCTCCTGTCCTCCTTTTTTCCCCTCTTCTTCCCACTCCCTTGTACTCTATTTTGTGTCTCTGTCCTGAGTCCCTAGCACTCAGACAGGACTTGGAAGACCAGGGTGGTATGAGTGAATTTCCACTGAGGGAGAAAGCAGGAGGCAGGAAAAGGGGGCCCAAAATGCTAGATAGGATGCTTCGCTTCGGTCACCACCTTAGGATGGGGACTCTGGCTACTATTGTCTGGGTGCCTCTCCTGTGCTCTTTGAATGCACCCACCATGGTGGTACCTGAAGGCTGCAAAGAGCATGGTCCTGCCCCTCTGGCAGATGTGCTGCCAGCTGGGCTGGCCCTGCTGTGCTGCCTGGCCAGCTGGAGCTCAGCATTGCAGTGGGCCAAATGGCTGCTCTACTCTGGTTAGCTGTGGTTAGCTGGAATCCAGGATGTTAGCTGACTGTTTGCTGTGGATACCCCACACTATTTCAGGATGTGATTCTATATTTGTACAGCACTAACCAGGTGCTTTTCAGATCCTGTTCTAGCTAAGTACTTTTACTAGTACTCCATAGTTGTGTCTTGCAGTTGCCACCTCTACACATTTGCACAGAATTATTATGATCTCCTGTGCAAAAGAAACGCTAAAGTTGTGGATTCCTGGCAGTTTGTTATGCCAGTGATGTCAGGCTGCCAGATGCAATCTGAACATGCCTGTGTAGGGCATGCAGAGCTCTCAGGTACTACCCTTTTTTTTTTGCAGGCAGCTCCAACCCTCATGTAATCAGAGATAAGTGACTTAGTTAAAAATGAATGGGGCAGCTGGCTAAATGCTCAACCAAACAAAATGATCAAAGGGACAGTGCCAGATGTTTTTCATTAGCTCTACATATGGAGGTACCAGGGAGAGCAGCAGGAGCACCAAACTAAAAGAAACCAGAGAAGCCAACTCTAGTTTCAACCATAACATGAGGAGCTGGCTATAAATACTACATTCCTCAGTGTTGCTCCCAGAGGACACGCTGTAAGTATTTCTAAAACCTACAGGAAAAGCGTGTCTACTATTGTCTGACTTATTTATATGCATCCTCCTGTTAAATATTTTATTAAGAATTATCATTCTTAGTATCTATAAAGATATACTTTAAAAATCATATTTTAGAAAGCTTCTGTAAGTTGTGACAAGGGTTGTTTTTTCCACAGAATTTATTTTTTGCCCAGCTGGTGCCAATGCTGTTCTTTCCTAGGTTACTGATTTGTGGGATTTTTTTTACCACATTTAGTACATTTTAAAATTTTAATTTCATAGCTTTGGAGTCCAAGTTACTGCAAAAGGCCCAAGTCACGTCAAGATTTAATGTGGAAAAGGAGCCAGATTTTTATTTTTGTCTTTGGGGGAAGTTTATGATAGAGTGAGATAAACATCCAAAATAGTTAAGGTTGTTTATCCTGCATCACCAAGAAGACATTCTTGACATCACTTGTATACAATTGAGCAGGGGAGCTGCTCAATCAGCACTGACAGAAATCCAACCCAGATCACCTGGCCTTGGGGCATACAGACCTCACTGCAGTGTGATAAAATCTGCTTCTGTTGGGATAAAACCTGAACTGTTCACATAGCCTCTCCTGTCACAAGACAAATTTTGGTGCATAAAGACAACTCCTGCAGTTGTATTACTTCCAGGAAATTATTTGAGGACACTTTACCTCACCTTGACATGTATCTGTAGTATCTTGGGGCTTGCAAAAAGGAATGAATCCTGCAAAACAATCTGGTGTCATCCTTGTCCAGTGTAATGACTTGACTATCAGCTCCAAGTCTGCAAGCCTTAGACTTGGAGTGCAGGGATCCTGGAAGCTGCCAGCAGGTAACTCAATCCACACAGTATTTTTCAACCAGTATAGAAAACAGTCTTGTTCTTTTTTGCCTCTTTGGTTTAATGATGTCTGCCTGAAAGTCACCTCCCTGACAGCAGGAGGAGGGAGACATGCTGAATGCAAAGGGATTGGGAAGGCATTTCTCTGAAACAACTGGAAGTACCAGACTTTCAGTTGACTAGGGAAAAAGGTAGGAAGAACTCTTAGCTGTGTTGATCAGCAGTGCTGACATCTTTGTCCTTTACCTATGTTGCAAGCTCCTAGGGTTGATGGTATATATGCTGCTCTTTGCATGATTATTGTTGAAAAGGTTACTCCAAGTATAAAAAGCTTGATGTACACTTTAAAAGCTGCCCTCATCCCATTCTGCGGGAACAAACTCTATGAAGGTGCTTTTTCTTTCCCCTAATTCATATTTCATGCACACATAAGTGACAGGCACTCACTGCAGTGAAAATGTTGTGATTTGCAGTGCAGGATGGGTTCTTTGCTGGTAGATGTGCTGGTGGCAAACAGAGGAACACACTAATTATAATGGAGTCAAGGAAAGCTGGAGCATGACTCACTTAGGAATGCTTTGTCTTCCCCTAATTGCATAATTACCTTAGAGAGCTCACTGGCCATTTGGCATAGAGGTCATGCCTGTTTCCTTTGAGCACAGGAATAACTCCTCCTAGCTACTCCTAACAGGATAAAAAGGGGATGTGAGAAAGACATATGGCCATGGCCCCACTTTTCCTCCATATAATCCAGGATCAGTATTTGTGCACATCTAGAAAGTCCTACATTCTCTGAAATAAGGAAGCCAAAGTTGACCATTAGGTAATATAAATCAGCACTTTTACCTTTGCACTGGGACAGGATCTCTATTGACAGGGGTAGTGTGATAGTCTGAGTTCTTTGGTGCTGGTACTGCTTTCTAATAAACGGGATTAAAACAGAGTGATGGGGTTGTCACAAGAACAGGAATCTTTCCCACTATACTCATGTGCTGTAGAGCTAGCCTGACTGCCAAGCAAACAAAACAGAGATCTGTCCAACACCTCATTCTCACAAGCAATAAATAAATTTTAAAAAGATACGAGTACTATAAATGCTTATAAAATGCACATAAAAGCAGATGGCAAGCTAAGGAAAGAGACCTTAAGATCTATGAGAAAAATGGAAAATAAGCTTGCTAGTTACATTAGCAGAATTAAAGGAAGGTTTGTCTGGAGAATTCTCCTGGAGCTCTAAGAAACTCAACACAGCAGTTTTCAGGGCTCACCCCAGCCCATATATAGAAGTGGTTAAATAAATCTGCAAGATGCAACAAACGGAGAAAGACAGAATTGAACTATATGGGTAACTGAAGCAAAGATATTTAAGTACCACTGCCTTTGGTCCCCCTGGTGAACTCTCGTTCTGGAGGATGGGTGGAATCTGTGGTCCCTTTCCTTAACCACTTTATTGATGTTATCCAACACTATAGCTGGAAGCTACAGCTCTCCTTTGCAAACTGGTGATGGCATCACTATGCAGTCAAACTTTCATCCCACACTCCTCTTCATTATTTTTATGAATTCTCCATCCTTCACACTGATGCATCCTCCATTCAAAGCAGTTAAAGCAAATTTTCTCCTGTTCTCCTTACAGCTCACCAGCTACTATCCCCTAACTTATGATAGGCTTCATCCCCACTGGGCTTAGGGATGGAAATACTTGCAGCTGCTGTACTTGATGCTGACCCTGATGCTGGCAGTGCGTTTCAGAAATGCACACAGGATACCAGCCTGGTTGGCCCTGTGAGAGTTGTGTGTGAATATGAATCCAAGTGGTCTGCTGCATCTGTTAGTGTAACCTTTTGTGTACATGGGCTTCTCAGCTGTGTGTCTGGATTGTCAAGGGTGTTTAAAATTACTCATTTACTTAGGGGCTCATGTTGGTTACTTAAATCTTGCCTTCTTTTTTTATCTTTTAAATGGCGGGGAGTGGCGCAGTTAAATGCTGGCTGAGGTTACATTGGGTTCCACTTTTTGTGAGAAAACTCTGATTAGGAAGTTCCCAAAGTGAAAGTTTTTGCAAGAGAAAATGGCTGGAAGACACCTCCAAGCCTGACTCTGGTGAGGGGAGCTATTCTAATATGAAGAGTGCATCACTCCAGAGCAAGCAAAATGTTATGAGGAGAGGAAGGAAAATGAAGTATCTTGATTCCTAAGCTCAGAGAGAACTGATCAGCAGTTTATCAAATCAAAGGCTAATATCCAAGATAGATTCTACTCTCATGGATAAACATCTTGAGTACAGACTGCATTAGAGCCACGCGTAACTTAAGCAGCTGACTTCAGAGGAAAATCGGGTTCTGGGTCCCAACTGTTTTTGTTATTGAACAAGAAATGGGTGACACCTCTGTTCTCTTTATGCTTTTTTGAATCATTTTCCTGAAGTGTTAAGGAGTTAAAATGCCATAGTGTGGGTAGCTGCCCTAGGGATCAAGGAACACCAGACAGACTCTATAATAAAACCTCTTGCATTAGGATGGCGGCAGAGGAAACTATACAGAAAATGCAGTCCAGGAAAGAGTTCTTAGAAGATGAAGTAGGGATTAAACCAGAGCCTATTTTACCATTTGCTAAAACACTCAGTGCATTTGCCTTCATGGGTTTTGCATTCCACAGGACTTCATGCTGGGTTAATAAAATCCCTCTCGAGCAGGCTTTGGAAACTCAGACAGCCACTGACTGCCCATATGGCAGAATTTGGCTATTGCTATTAGACAGCTGCAGGAAGTTAAGGACAAGGAAGGGGAGACAGCACCAAAATCTTATGGATATGTAGACATAGAGACACATGGCTTTGCCTCATGGCAGGAGCTTCCAAAATATGTTCCTCATCAAAATGACAGGATCCGCTTTATTTTTTTTCTTTCAGGAACTGTAATTGGCACTTCTGCTTTTTGTAGGTGATGTGCATGTGATTTGTGCGTGTGATTTAAACCCTCATACACTCTGAGCTCACGTTTCAAGTGCATTTTAAAACAATTAGCACACCTACAAGAAAAACAGCAAAACACCACATTTCTGTGGCTCACAAACTTAAAGGGAGATGGAATTTAGTGTTCTTGCTAAGGGAAGAGCACAGGAAAAAAACTACATGCTTCCCTGTAACCCAATGCCAAACCACTGCTCTCTGTTTTGAGTAGCAAATGCCATTCTTACTGCGTCTTAAAGCCCAGACTCCGTTTCTTTTTTCTTAACATGTAATTGTGTATTTTGGTGCAGCTCTCAAATAGCAGTTTACCAGAACAAAGGAGCTATCTTTATGAGACAGCCAGGGAAACACACAAAGAACAGGAAGATGCAGCTAATATAAATAATGACATTGAAAACAAAATAGCTATTTGGCTATAAATAAACAATATGAAGCAAATACCATTATTTTTATTAGGGGAAGACTTAATTTGTGGGGATAATGTCATCTGCTGTTTCCTTCTACTTTAGTTCTTATTTTTTCAGTCAAGCCATAATGCAAGATTTCCTACTTTCTTCAACTTTTTACAGTATGAACTTTTATATCACTTTGTTTGGAGAAAATTGCGAAACTCATATACGTATGTTTAGAAGAAAGATCAGATTTTCTAAAATAGTAAAACTGCTAAAACCCCTTGTTTTTGAACAGTGCAAATACATGCATTCTTACAAGGCAGGAAGGTAAACACACACGACTGCATTAATTAAGACAATACTTAGTTTCCGGCAACAGAAAGGTATTTTCGTATTTAGACTAACTCTTTAACGATGCAGTCCCCCATTGTGTGTATGTGGGCGTGCAAAGCAAAGCAGCTACCTCAGTTTCACAGAGAAAAGCACAAGCATGGGTTCTGACCTGGTGAGTAAACGGAGAGGGAATTAAATAATCCTCTAAACCAAAGCCAGAATCAACTTTCTGAGCGCCAAGCTCAGCTAGTCCCGCCACCTCACTTTTGGCAATACAGTCCTGAACGACCTGAGCAGAAGCCTTGATTCACGTGCCTTTTTTTCGTAGGGATTGTCCTGTTGAGTATCCTAGGCAGGAAACTGGTCCGATCTGTGGACTTACAAGATTTAAAATACGCTCTCGTGTTCCCCCCCTCCCAGCCTGCACCCCTGGGCAGAATCACTTTCCCGGCGGAGACAAGAAATGTGCCGAGCAAAGCGCTGGGAAGTGTCCGAGCTCTCAGGCTGCCACACGGCCAGCAAAACACACGTCCCACACCGGCACAGCATCGGGGCGCGGCGCCGCTCCCCACCCCTCAGGCTTTACCTGCTGGTGGGCGAATGGCCGGGGGGGAGATCCTGCACAAAGCTCTGCTCCATGACCGGGATCCTGGCCGGGCTGTGGGGATGGTAGGCTGTCAGCACCACGCTGCCCGAGTCCTTCATCTCCATGCTCATAGGCACATGTCGGCCCCGCCGCGGGCGGCAGAGGCGACCCGGCGGGACGGCGAGTGACCCTGTCACAGGCACCAGCCCATGGCCTGGCTCGGCCGCGGCCGCGGGCCACCGCCGGCTGTCAGGAGAGCTGTGGCACCGAGACACGGCTCCTCTCCCTGTCAGCCGAGCTGGATTAGCATATATTCAAAAACACCGCCCACAAAACAACCCACGGGGAAGTTATTACGTTCCTAGGAAACGAGAAACCTGAGATAATCCTGCACGGAACACTTCCTCCCCGAGCGCTTCTTCCCCGAATAGTTCTCGACTTCCACTTTTTGTTGTTGTTGTTCACTTTTAACAGCAAATTCGTACTACTCCTCCTGCTCCCGAATTAGTGTTGTCTAAGTGAAAGGCTGTGCTGGTTACGCCGAGCGGAGCGCTACTCAAACACAGCACATGGTTTGGTGGAGCAGGGAGTCGTACGAGGGTTGCAGAAACCGAGTGGGCTCTGCTCCGTTTGAATCACCAAGCAGCGGGGCTGTGATTTCCTACATGCCAGGTCATTTCTATGGCAGGGAACTGCACTTGCTGTCTCCAGATTAGGCTTGCATTTTGCCTGTGATGTGCCTGTGTCCATAATTATGGCTGTGACCATAATTAGAAAGGCACTGGAAAATGAGTGAATTATTTTTACAACAGTGTGTGGTCATCTGGAGCAATCCTGTAAATAAATAGACACCAAGATGCTTGGTATTTTTTCATGATTTAACTTGATCTCTGTATGTTAATTGAAGTCCTTTTCACTCAAAAGGAGACAATCAAGAAAAATATTCAGGGTCCAATTCTGGAATAATATTCAGAGAAAACTCTGTAGGACAAAGTGAGAAAATTTGTACATCCCTTTATTTTTCTCTCCCACTTCTTCAGTGTTTGGGCTTCTTTTTTTAAAAAAAAAAACCGAAAAGTTTCTGATCAATGCCAGTTCCTGAAAACTACTTTCCTGCCCATGAAATCATGTGAAGGATGTCCCTAATTTTACTCGTTGGGCCCCAGGTCTCTGAGCACCTTGTGAGCACAGGTGTGAAAGACCAGCCTCCGTGCAACTTTGTCACAGCTGCCAGCTGCATCCCGAGCACAGGTTCTCTACAAAATGCTTGTTGGTCTCCTCTTTTGCATCTCCCTTGAGTGAGGGTGCTCTCTCCAGCACTGCTATACGGTGCTGTATTACACTGTCAGTCTCTGCCGGTGGTGAAGTAGCTCAGGTTTTGAATCATAAAATGATCTTCTCACCTCCACCTTCCCCTTGTACTGGGTGTCCTGCCTGGAGGGACACTGTGGTTTCGGCCAAACACGTTGCTGAGACTCATGTAGGCAGTGCCCCAGTTAATTTTAAATTAGCCAGCATAGGACACTGATAAAGGTACACTTGGCAGCACTTCTTACCAGACTCACCCAGGAAGCATAAATATTTGAATGTACAGAGCCTCTAAGGCTGCTCTTGCTATGCTGTTAAGATATCCTGGATTAAATATTTTAAGGCCAGGTTGCCCAGGATAAAATCACGACTGCTTGCACGGCAGCATGGAGGCCTTCTGGCAGCCTCTGTGCAGCCACATAGAGATGATAGAAATGAAGGAGAAGGCTCTGAGCTATCTCTGGAAGCACCACTTACTGCCCACAGCACTGGGACCATATGTCATGGTGCCACCAGTGATGCCTGGGGTGAATGCAATGACCACTGTTCTGTGATTACTGCGGCATTCAGTTCTATCCTGGTTTGACATTTTCCTTCCTAGACCAGAAGGTGAGAAATCCCCTTCTCTGACGAGGGGGAGGAGTAAATTGTTAATAGAAATTTATATTTGGCACAACTGCAAATAGATATTTTGAATATTAATCAGCCAAAATGTTTATATCAAACAGGATCTGAGAGAAAAGAAATGATAAATATATGTTATAAAATATTTTCTGACACTCTTTAAGGATGTTCTTCACAACTTGCTTCAAGAAATTAAACATCTGAAAAATCACACAATAGTGGAAGGAACCAAATATTATCCAAAAGGGAGTGGGTGTCCTTTAGATCTGGGTGTTGACAAAATATTGGCTTAACTCCAGGAAAGCCTTTTTTCTCTCCTTTCTATCATAACACTAGTCTTTTTGCAGTACCATCAGCCCAAAAGTGATGATTATGTGCTTTAAGCTATGTGCAGATAAAGCCCACAGCAGAAATTCAATATATTTTTAGTATTATTTCTATTTTCTCTTTCCATAATAAAAACCCTTGAACAACGAAATTGCTTAGAAAGTATACAGATACCATCTCAATAGAAAAATACATATAAATAAAGGAGGCCCACACTTATTAAATGGGATTTTCTCTCTAAGAAAAATAAACGTGGAAGATTTTATTTGGAGATTTATAAAGTGCTGGTGCACAAACTGGAGGCTTGTATGGAAATGTCAGACTATTTGGCACAAGTACAAATAGATATTTTGGAAACTGATCAGCCAAAAGACATATATCAAACCAAGAGCTAAAAATATTTATATGTCTAATGGCTCTTGGGGTTAGACATCTACATGTTATTGAACCCCCAAAAATATGCTGAATCAACTAGACACATGCATCAGCCTTTAAACAGAGTTTTAGCTGGGCTAGTGATACAGCCATAAGAAAAGTGTATGAGACAACATGAGCTGGACTCCTCTTCAGTTCTATCTGTGCAATTCTCTTCCCAATGGAGAAGTTATTTTCCTGGTTTATAAAGAAGCAAGTAGGAAAGTAATTTAATTCAACGTGTTTGTGTTTCTGCAAGATTCCCTTGAAAACTAGATTGTGAAGTGCTCAGGACTGTGACTGTTCTAATTATTTTTTCAGATAGTTAATAGCTTCCTAGACCTTTCAAATACTATGGAAATGCCACTTTAGTGAGGAAAAAATACTGTGAGAATGCTTTTGGTGGCAGGCAGTAAAGTGAAGGTGCAGCAAGAGAAGAATCTGTGGGGAGTCTGTGGCCCATGATCCCATGAGCAGCTGTCTTGTGTTTCATAGGCAAGGGGCTTGTGCTTTCAAATTTTGTGTTGTGCTTGTGTTAAGGGGAGTGCTTTGCATTTTCACACATTTGGCAAAATAATTAGTAAAAATCATTGTATAAGGATTAGTGGGCCTGAACTTGGAGAACTAGGAGTGAGAAATCTTTACTGATGTGTTACTTCAGAAATGTTAGTGTCTATATACTTGTATGATCAAGACTTCAGCTCATCTTTCGAAGAATATTTGTGAGAGCCATAGACAAGAAATATAAACACACAGAAAGTCACTAGTTCAAGTTTACTGAAATGAAAAAAAACCTGTTGTTGTAATTAATACCAGTTTTGTATTTACATGGAATTAATTCATAACCATTTTGGCAGCAAGATGATGGGCACCTTTAATGTCTATTGCTTGGAAAGGAACTATAGTATTTTCAAACATATTTTAAGCAGCCTTTTCTGGTCAAGTTCAAGGGGGTGTTGTTACTTAAAAGAATGGGATTTGTTAGCTAGGGGTTCTTGTCCTGACATGGTGGGAGCATTCACCATTATATTTTAAGAGTGGACCCACAGAGCCCTGGAAAGTGGAAGATTTCCCTTTGAACTACAAATCACACAAAAATCTCTGAGTATTGAATTTCATTACTCGATTCCAGCATAAATTACCCAGGATAAAGTTAGACAAAATTAGCAAAACTCTGAAGTTAATTTTGGACCAGTTTAATTTCAACTTAGGTTGAATAAAGTTTTCTAAGGAAGTTGTTTAAAGCCCAGCATTTTTCACTGATTAAATCAAGGGAAAATACATAGAAAAATGTCATCCTAGCATTGTGTCTAAATTTCCACATCCCTCTTGCAATAAATTTTGTGTCTGTCTGTGTGAAAGTAACCCCTGTATTTCTTCATACTTTTTGTTGTTGTTGTTGGGGAGGGTATCTCTTACTCGTCTCTAATTTTTCATATGGATAGAAAGATGTTTGAGGGGTGGGGAGCAGAAAGCCTCGTCACACCAAGAGTTGGTGTCAGCAAAAAACACCTGGACTGTCTGAGAACAAGCAGCGATGCAGTAGTGCCTAAAAGCCAAGGGCAGTGGTGTGTGCATCTTCTATTGCTCAGTACCAATTCACATGAAAAAAGTGCCTGAGAAGGGACTGACTTTGTGTCAGGAGAATTTTCACTGTGTTTTGAGGTCTATTTCCATTCAGATAATTTTATGTGTCATGAAGGATAGTTTTTAATTTTGGTTTAGCCTCTGAACCTTATATTCTGGCGATGCTGGAAGGATTAGAGTCCTTTTTTCTATTATAAGGGAGAAGTGTTTGTGTGCCTTGTTGTGGGCAACTGGGAAGGTGAGGGCAAGGGTGATACCCACTGCTTGTATAACACTGAAAAAGTCATAAATCAAAAAATAAAAAAATAGCAAAAAATATCTGTTATTCTCCTTTGTCTTTTCAAACAGAGAACAGAAACATCAGAGAAAACTGGTGCTTGTCTTTTAAAAGCAAGTTAATTAACAGGTCTATTTAAGCGAAGAATAGAAATCAGGTATTGTGGTTTTGCAAAGGTTTGTAATTGAAGTATGAAATAAAACATTCATCTTTGTTAAATATAGCCTCACATTTTTCAGTTCTAGACTCAATTTAAATATATATCACATTTTTGTGAATTTTAACAAGGTCTTTTTTTAATTGATTTACTATGGATTCTTTTACACTAAAAAGGATACTAAAGCACAGAAAAAATCTTCAGGCAACTACAGCTTCTGCAACTTCGTGTAGTTTCTTGCTTAACAATGATGCTCATTTATTTTCTAGGAGCTCAAAAGTTGTTTCTCCTTAGCCCACATGAAACTACCCATATATTATTCCCATGTTAATTATGTTCAGAAAAGGAAACTTCCTTAATCTGTCTGCCACAATAGGGCTTTCTGGAGGTTTACTTTAAGAAAAAGCTCATATCCTTTCATTCATCCATGAGGCTTATGCTCCTTCATGACATGTTGATCTAACCACTTCATCTGGGACAGCTGACATCCACAGCTGAATGCTGTGGTCTGGTTTTTCTTTTTTTGTTCTGAGGCAGTAAGTTAAAATTACATGAAGGAGTGGTAATATGGTTAAGAAAAGTAGCACTGGGAGAGGCTGGTTGCTTCTTTGAAATGTTCCTCTGAGCACAAGCTGAAAATGGGAATTGGTTTCTGCAGCATGGAAGGGGAAAAATGATTGTGGATAGACAGCAAAGAGCATTTTCAGTACATGTGTCTATGTCCTGATACCTCTGAAAGAGCAGAATTGGGTTAGGTATTTGAATTTGGTACAGGGAAACTGAGTCCTCATATTCAGATTATACTTATTTATAAATATTTATAGATTACACATCATACAAATGGGTTAATAACGAAAAATGAAATAGGAAGATAGGTTTTTGTATAAAAAGCCACCCAGCCAGAGATTATAACTTTATTCTTTTTAAAAGTACTGTTTTCCAGGGGCCAGTCAAACTCCTAAGAAGCTGTGTGTATATGTATGTGTATGTATTTGTTTAGGATATGTGTATATATTCACATGACACCTCCCCACCCTCCACCTTTAACCACCATTTTAACATTTAAGAAAGGTATTTCTTTTTTTTTTTAGGCTACAAACAACAAATGCAATTTCTGAATTTAGTAATGAATTGTGAATCTACCTTTGCCCTTACAGCAGCACTTTGTCAGTATATCCGAACACAAGAAAAAGACTGTTGCCCATGTCTTTTTACAGTCATAAATTACTTCACATTCAGCATTTTTGTCACATTTTTAACTCTGAAACTACAACATTTTCTAGGGGTGTTTTATGTAAAGTACAGTGGGTATTTCCCCATAACCCTGCCAATGAATATTCCATTTTGCCATTTCATAACTGAGCCTGTTTCCCAGGCAGTAGCAGTAGACCACAGCTCCGCTGGTGTATTTGAAAGCTGTACTGAGCTGTATATTCACCAGAGGACTGCTCTGTTCATTAAACTGTTCTTTGAGCAATGTTCTGAGGGATATGTGTGAAACTTGATGCAGCAAGGTAGAAAGGTGTTAACAGGAACCACTAATGTTCATCGGGCACATAGCCAGACATGTCAATATCAGCTATCTTGTTTTGATTGCATCCTACTTTTTAAAATCAAGAGCTGCGTTTTTTAAAATTACAGCATCTAATTAACTGGATTTTCCACATCTGAATCCAAGGGGTGAAACCGCAATTTCTCCTTCCCATCTAGAGAAAAGGGGTGTATTTCAAAAAAGCATAGCTTACATCTTCATCCTGCTTTCGCATTCTGAGGCTTGATGACTTGAATTCCTGAAGTTACCAAGTTGACTATTGCCTTTGCTATGCAAAAGTGAAGAAACTACTCTTCTTATTTGCTAATTTCTTCATAGTACTGCCATATCACCACAGAAATAGTTATTAAGGTTGTCAGAGGAAATCTTATTCTTGTATTGGTCAGGCAGGCATGCAGAACTTCCCTGCAATACATGTGTTACGTAAGTTATTGCAGAATAAAGTGAGTTAGATTCAAAAGGGATTTTTGATAGAGACATTTTTATAAGGTAGTAACTTCAAATTTAGATCTGCTGCAAAAGTAAATTGATGTATGTTGATTTACAGCAGCTCTAAAGATTTTCAGTAAGAGGAAGCACAAATAAACCCAATTAAAATCTCTATAAGTAAATTTAATGCTATAAAATACTTGAAAGTTTGTCACATATTTAAACCCTAATTGTATAATTTATGAACAGTAGGAAGAGGATGTTTTCAAATTAAAGTAAAACAGACTAAATATATCTAGATAAATTTAATATGCAGCAGAAAAACACTGGATGGCACCATTATTAATATAAATATATTTTCATTCTGAAATCATATTATCAAAGGTATGCATTCACTTTATAGCATTACTGACTTAAAGATAACTGTGAGAAAGGCATGTTTTATAAACCCCTGTTTGAACACTCTGTGTTTTAGGAATAGAGACATTGAAACATCAGCTGGCAGGAAAGAAGACTGACCTGGTGGAGCAGGGAGCTTTTGACAAGAACTCAGGGAAAAAAAGAGGGTGTATCATGTTTGGAAAAAGGGACAGGAAATGTTTAAGGATGTCATTAGGTCATGCAGAAAGAAAATTAGAGGCAAAATCTCAGTTAGAACTAAATCTGACCATTTGTGTAAAGGATAATAAAAAGCATTTTTATAAACACAAAAATTAATTTGAAAAAGGAAGAGCAATGAAAATCTCTATTCTTTATTGGATGTGGGGGGAATATAGATACCAAAGATCAGGAAAAGATTGAGGTAGTTAATGCCTTCTTTGCCTCACTGTTCTACAGTAAGACTGGTTATTCTCAGGGAAACTGGGCTCCTGAGCTGGTAGACAGGAATGGGGAACAGAATGGATCCCCTGAAATCCAGGAGGAGGTAGTTAGAGACCTGCTGTGCCACTTAGATTCTTACAAGTCTATGGGAGCAGGTGGGATTCATCTGAGGGTGGTGGAAGAAACCTGCTTTCCATCATTTGTTGTCAATCCTGGCTAAATCAGGAAGTCCCAGATGACTGAAAGTTGGCCAGCATGACATCCATCCACGAGAAGGGCTGGAAGGAGTTTTCAAACTTCCAAAGAAACTTTCCAACCCCAAGTGTGGCCAGGATGAAACATTATTATGACTAAAGTCCACTCTCTTGTAGCCCTATAAACAGCATAGTAGGGTAAGCAGTAGAGTGAACCTCACCAACAAACTTTGTTGTGCTGCTGCTTTTGTGTTAAACCTGTTTTTATTGATAACTTTTCCAATGAAAACACTATTAAAACATTAATGACACAACTATCTGAATGAAAGTAGGCTGTAACCAGGTGGGGATCAGCTCCTTCTCCCAGGCAGCTAGGGAAAGGACAAGGGGGCACAGCCTTAAGTTGTGCCAGGGGAAGTTTAGGTTGGACATTAGGAAGAAATTCTTCACAGAAAGGGTGATTAGACTTTGGAATGGGCTGCCCAGGGAGGTGATGAGGTCACCATCCACAGGGGTGTTTGAGAAAAGACTGCACTCAGTGCATTGGTTCAGTTCACACGGTGGTGTTGGGTCATAGCTTGGACTCAATGATTTCAGAGTCTTTTCCAGCCTAATTGAGTCTGTGATTCTGTGATGCTGTAACTGTCTTTTGCAGGAAAATGCTGGGTGCCAGATATAACTATAGAGGGAACTGCCTGACTCACAGTCCTGTGCCCTAATCACATGTGAGGTTGTGGCTTAATTAATCAACCATTTGGGAAGTACTTTTGTAAAGGAATGGGTGAAAAGATAATACATTTAGTCAGCCACAGAAACAGAACCACAACAGGAGATAGGGAGAGCATAGCATGTGAGCTACAGAAATGTCACATCTTCCCTGGAAGTGGCTAGTTAGAGATTTATTCTCTGCAGGGGGTGTGTGCCTATTTTGGTGAGGTGTCTAGGGAGACTAGAGGGCTTTCCACCTAATGGCTATTAAATCATACAGATTAGCCCTAAGTGGAAACACATACATGAGCACAGCTTCACTAAATATATCAACCGTCATGTTTCTAGGCCACTTTTATGTCACAGTATTGAACACTGTGAATGTAAATATATTTTAGAAGCACTAGAAAAAAATTCTATCTCTGCTGCAAGGAGGTGGCTGCATCACCAGAGTGAGCTAAATGAGTTATATTAATTGGGGGGTAACAGAAGGGAATTTTGCAATACCAAGGATCCAGGAATTACTGGGTCAGGAGAGTGCAAAGAAAGTTTTAGATTTTTTTTTCTTAACAAGGTCAGGCATGGGCTTTTCCCTCTGTGATACTGGCACAAGGAATTTTGTTTCATAGTTGAAAGTTTTATCTGAGTTTAAGGACATGGAAATTTTGTCATTATACATTGTTCGTGGAAAAAAATAAAGATTCCCAGGGTTATTGTGCCAATTTTGTTAGTTTAAATTGTTAGCCTTCTCAGCACAACAGAAAAAAAATTGCAGTTATTCCAAAAGCATTTCTGCTAGCGGAAAAAAAAATAGCATGTAGTCATTATTTGTTTGTTTCATTTGTTATTTTTTTATTCACATGTTTTTTATCTGTGGCCTCAATGGGCTACAATCCATGGTATGCAACCCCATCAAAATAAAACGAGTCCCACCAGGGATGAAATAGATACATTTTCTCCAGATTAATTTAATAGATGAATGTTTCACACAATAAGGGAGCCAAGACTGCAGATGACTTGTTTTTGGTTTGGAACTTCAGGGAACAGATGGGAAAGTGGCAGCATTAATGTACCTTAATGGATCCACAGGACCGCGTTTATTATTTGGCTTCAGTTCAGAATTTCTTTTTTTTTTTTTCAATGTCTGTGCTCTGCTGAATCACTTCAGAATCTTTTCAGAATCTTTTCCCCTTCATTTTCCTACTACACTTTCCTCACTTTTGATCCTGCCTTTGTTGTCATGATTACAGGTTTCAGACTCAAAAAGCATGGGCGGTCTCTAGCTCTTTTTCCAAAGTGAGTACCATATGGGGACATGCTGAAGGGAATAGACAGAAAAGTGCCCTCTTGGCCTTTGCTCCAGAACTAGGGGTACTGGGGAGCACGAGAAGAGCCTGCAGGGCACAGCTCATGTGCTCTTCCTAACCAGCATCTCCTATTGCTGCTGTTGGAGACAGAGGATTGAGCCCGATCGACCTCAGAACTGACCTTCTGACCTGACAGGGAGTTTCTTGTGGTCCTCAGTTCACAGAATGAGTTTTTATTAACTCTTATTTACTTATTATTTAAAGTACTCTTCCTATTTATGCTTGTCTGCTGTCAGTCAGTCCACTTGGCTTACTCTTAAACACAGCATCAAAAACCTCTGGGCTGCTACTGAGATTGCTGCCTTTTTGTATATGTCTTCTGCATGTTATTTGCAGCGTAGCTCTTCTATTTCTTGCAAACAGCAGTTTTGCTATTTCTCTCCAGTTGTTTTGCTTTCTGACATTTCATTCTTTCCTACCTTCTAATGAACTGGAAAACAAAACAAAAAACTAGGTGAAACTTTGAAATAAAGAGAGAAACTGATAATTCATTAAATATGGTTCAGCATGAATCAAATAAGGACGAAGAAATACATAAAAATACAGGTACTGGTAAATTGGGAGTGTTTTGTCCTCCCTAAAGTCTTATCATTTGATGAATGAGATACTACAGGTCTTTTAATACATGAAAACACATTTCTTGTATAATCATGCTAAGCATGCATGTCTCAGCGAAGATGTAATGATGAAGATATGTGGATAAATCTGAATTACAACAAATACAGAGTTTTATTTAGTCATCCAAGTTTTTACTCAGCAAGCAAACTGGCATGTCAAATCTGGCATTTGCTTGCATAAAAGAGATTAAAAAAAATGCTGAATAAACCTCATTTTCCTGGGAAATTACTGGTATTGCAACACACAAAAAGTCTTTCACATGCAGAATGCAAGGCTACGCATTTTCCTGGGTGATCCATTGTGCCCAAAGTGTGTCTCACTCTTTCTCAAAACAAGAGCTATAAATAGGCAGGCACTTTGTGCCATTTTAATGCTGAGTATTACACATTCCAGCAACTTCAGTTTTTAGCTGGTTATTTTTATTTTCCTTTGTTGTGACTGAGCAAGTGAGCCCAGCCTACTGAAATGCCACCCACTCCTTTAAAGAAAAACCTAGGAATAACCTGAGAGGTCAGGAAAGGGCTCTACCTAGAAATATACTTGAAACAAGGAGGAGAGAGTGCAGAAAACTAAATGAGAAAGCTGATCTGAATAAAGTGAGTATTTTGCTTGAAAACAACTTTTGTCTGAAAACCTCTGACTTTACTGGTGTTATTACAAATCCCGGTCCCTAGCGAGGATCATCAGGAGGCTTTTGTAGTAAGTCAGAAGGCTGCCTGAAAAATGTTAATTCTTTTTTTCTTTTTAATTTTTATTTTAATATGGCCCCCCATTGTTTCTATACCCTGGGATCTGGCACTCAGAAAGCCAGTTGTTTCCTCTGAACACTATTAGAAAACACCAGGAATGATATGGAACAATAATGTTCCTTTAAAAGAGTTTCAGTTCATGGGAGAATTACTGCAATATGAAGACTTGTTTATAGCACATTACAGTGACTTCCTCACTCTATTATCATTAGCAATACAGCCCTAAAGCTTGCAATCACCATCCTGCTAATGAAAGATTCCCAGATCTGCATTCATGTCAGAAATGGTTTCCTGGATGCCCTCTGTGTTAGCAGATCTTGGTGCAATGTAAAGCCTTTAGTGCTCACCTGTCTGCTGAAACCTGTGCTGGACCTGAGCTCTGGCGTCCACCTGGGCCTTGTGTTGCCCATTTAGGCAGCCTGGAATCTGTCTGCTTGGGCATCCTACATCCCTTGATGTCAGTCCATGACAAGGGGTTGTTCCTGTTTTAGAGAAAACCACCGGTAGAACCATCAGCTTAATCTTAGGCACTTTGTAAATGGTAGATGTATAGAAACAGAAAGCAAGAAAAAGCCAGAAAAACTGCGTCCTGCAGGGGCAGTTGTGAATGCAGCCGTGAAACTGTGTGTTTTTCATGATGCACATGATGTTTTCATGGCTTATTTACCAGCTGTTTTGTCCAACCCTGTCTGCGAGAGTATTCTAGAGGATAAACACTAAGCAAAGATGACCTTCAGCTAACAATAAATAGAATGGATTTATTGTCACTCTTCTGAGAATTTAAAAGTTTAGTAATGAATTACAGAAAACTCCTGTTCCTGGGAAACATTATTTGGGATCATAACTATTCCATAAACTGCCAGACTGTGATCCTTGTGGTCTCATATTGATGTCACTGCAATTTTATTCTGGGCTAAACTTCTCTGACCAAAATAGAAGTACTCCTTATTTATGCCACTACAAACAATGTTAGCACAAATGGTTGATCAAAGCAACTGCTCCAGCTTGTAATGGCTGGGTTAGGACGGGTGCTAGGAGTTGTGACTCTGAGGTTCTGCATTGCTCAGGAAAAGGCTCATTTGCACAAAACTTTGTTACCTCAAACTTCTGCTGCAGTTTTTGGTCCTTTGTTAGACCACCCTTCTAGCCCCATGGCCCTCTGCCACCTCTCCAGTCAGCCTTTGAGGCCCATAGACAAGGTTGCAGATTGGTTCTGTCATTTTCTCTCTGTGCATTGTTTTCGTTCTTAATTTTCTCTTTGTGGTGAATTTTGCTCAGGACAATTCTCTTTGGGCAAATAGGAAAAGGCCAGTTTGGGGACCCCCAAAGAACATCAAAGTGGTAGTGAGTATAGAGCAAACAATACAGGACACTGAATATGTGGACTTAAACAGAGGAAAAGGCTTGAACATGACTGCATTTCCTGTGCTGCAGTCTGCAGTCTTAGTAACGAGTGTCTAGGGAGCCAATTTTTCCTTCATAAGCTGATGAAAACGGGTATTTGTGCTTGCAGCAGCTAGGAGGGCAACCATCCAATTGTGATCTGCTCTGTAACACACACAGGGCTCTCTCTGCAGTGGCAGCAGCCCTTGGTGCTGCAGATCCTTTGAAAATTTGCCCTTTACTAATCAACTTAACTCCTATTCCCACTGTTTGTCTGACAACTGTATCTTCATTTAGACTGCAAAAATTATTGCAGCCTATGTGCTGAAAGTAAGTTGGAAATGATGTTCTTTATCTTAAGGATAAAGAATACAATTTAAAAAATATTTTCATGGTCTGGAATAGCTACTGAGATCTTCTTCCTTTGCAATTACTGCACCAGCCAAGAGAGATTATGTTCATCAAATCACTCAATAAAATGACTTTCTGTCAGAGAAACCTACTCACCTGACTTTGTGGAGAGGATCAAAGGGATTTCTTACTGCAAATGGTGTGCTGACTCTATTGGAATATGGTGTAATCATGATACATGTGTGCCATGTTCAGTTGCAAGTAATCCCCAAAGGGCTTTACAGTGTTCCACTTCACTGTGCAAGAAGGTGCAAAGAGGGAGGCACAGTCCCCAAAACTGGTAAATAGCCCCCAGCTTTGGCTCTCTGACAGCAGTCAGAGAATGACAAATTTTGTGTTACTGTTTTCTAGACCAATACCACTAACACGCTTTTTCGAAAAGGGTTAGAGTAGTAACAGTTATCATATTTACCAAAAAAACCTCCACAAGAGCGAAGCATGCCCTTTCACCTGGACTGCACAGCTAGAAAACAGAGAAAGCAGCATAAGAAATTGTTCAGCACAAGAACAGGAAAAGCCTGTCCGACTCAATATGCCCGGTATTTTCTTTCTGCCCTTGTTTATCTGAAACTCACTTCCCTTCTTTTTTTCTCTCTGCTCCTCTAACTCATTCTAAACTTGTCTTTAATTTCCAGCACTTTTTCCATTAGCACTACATAAAGTCTTGGCATAAAGTAGTTGTGATGGCAACATTTCCCACTTTCTTCTAAGTTTTGAACTTGGGGAAGCTCTAATCTCTTTGCCTGTAGTTTTAAGGGCCAGTGCAGACAGTGAGTACACAGCTTTCGTCTGATAGCTGTGTATGCTTTACAACTTTGCTGAGTTTTAAAATTCTTGTGCCAATTTAGATTAGCCTGAAAACTGCTCTCATAAACTTTTAGATAACTACAGTTGCTGTGGCCATGCTTTTTGACTAGTTCGGCATGGAGATGTCGCATCAGTCTTTCTTTTCCCATTAAATCATTGTCAGGACAAGGGAATATTGGAAGAAATCTGTAATTTCCCCTAGTCCATTAGTTTTTAATCAACTTGGAAACGTCTCTCATATTGCATGAAGCAGCTAAATTTGTGGCAGTTGTGAGGGACAAGGTGGACATGCTGCTTCAGAAACTGTGCCTATTGATTTATAATTTATTTTTACCTATTCAAACTGCACATGCTTCAAAAATCTCATAATGTTTAAAGCTTATACTTCTTATACTACCATATGTAATAATCTCTTTTCTTCCTTAAAAATAGCTATATATCATTCTCTTTTGTTCTTCGAGAGACAATTTTTATTCCACTCTAGCTCTTAGTCTTTGTTCCATACCTTTTATCCAGTTATCTTTGATGTGGAGCAATGCTAAGTATCCTCTGAAAACCTGATTAAATTAGAATTCCCTTTATCTATCACGGCAGTAATATCTTCAAAGAATTCTAACAAGTTAGTTAAGGTTGAATTCTTTTGCTTCAATATAGTCCAAGTATTTTGAGATGTTATCCCCCTAATAGAGAGCTCTTTTAAATACCTTTCAATAAATTCTTAAAATAGTCTTCAAAAGTTACTGGATCCCCATTTCATCCTATCTCTGCCATGTAACATTTTTGATGATTGACCTTTGTATTATGTATCTTTGTTGTTTTATACAAGGACCCCAATCTAAGATAGTGGACTTCCTATAAAATATAAAGTAAAATATATGTTCAAAAGTTTCATTCTCTTTCTCCTCTTATCTACTAATGCTCATGAACATTGCTTTAATTAAATGAAATTATACCAACCAATTACATTATATACTTAGCAAAATATATCCTCTTTGACTTGGAAGAATGATTGCTAGTGAGAACAATTTGTTTTGTATTTCCTCTACAAAGAATGGAAACATAATAATTCTATTGTATTTAACACACCATATAAACTTTTCACTTTTCAAAATTCCAGTATATATATATATATATATGGAACAAGAGCATTTGAATTCATATAAGGTCTTAGTATTGAAAGCTATCCTATCACTCANTCTCTTCTTCCTTAAAAATAGCTATATATCATTCTCTCTTGTTCTTCGAGAGACAATTTTTATTCCACTCTAGCTCTTAGTCTTTGTTCCATACCTTTTATCCAGTTATCTTTGATGTGGAGCAATGCTAAGTATCCTCTGAAAACCTGATTAAATTAGAATTCCCTTTATCTATCACGGCAGTAATATCTTCAAAGAATTCTAACAAGTTAGTTAAGGTTGAATTCTTTTGCTTCAATATAGTCCAAGTATTTTGAGATGTTATCCCCCTAATAGAGAGCTCTTTTAAATACCTTTCAATAAATTCTTAAAATAGTCTTCAAAAGTTACTGGATCCCCATTTCATCCTATCTCTGCCATGTAACATTTTTGATGATTGACCTTTGTATTATGTATCTTTGTTGTTTTATACAAGGACCCCAATCTAAGATAGTGGACTTCCTATAAAATATAAAGTAAAATATATGTTCAAAAGTTTCATTCTCTTTCTCCTCTTATCTACTAATGCTCATGAACATTGCTTTAATTAAATGAAATTATACCAACCAATTACATTATATACTTAGCAAAATATATCCTCTTTGACTTGGAAGAATGATTGCTAGTGAGAACAATTTATTTTGTATTTCCTCTACAAAGAATGGAAACATAATAATTCTATTGTATTTAACACACCATATAAACTTTTCACTTTTCAAAATTCCAGTATATATATATATATATATGGAACAAGAGCATTTGAATTCATATAAGGTCTTAGTATTGAAAGCTATCCTATCACTCATGATGGATTAGTTTTAATGCAATGTTAAAAACAATTCCCAGGTTGGTTTGTTGTTTTTGGTTTGTTTTTTTTTTTCCTTAATGTTCTGGAAGTCCCAGCTTGCCAACTCCTGTTCCACTTGCATAACCATAAGCATACCTTTAGTTTACACTGGAATAATTTAATTTTAATTAGTAATGTCGCTGGTGCTTGCAAAGTACCTACTCCACACTTGTCTTTCCTGAGCTGAAGGGCTGCCTGGGCTGATTCCATTTCTGTTGCTGCCAGGTCCCTCCCACAGTGTAGTGAGTGACCTTTCAGTTCCTTTGCCATAGTTTCCACATACACAGAAAGGCTCTGGGCCTCCACTGGCTCTGAGTTAAACAGATGCTTTTGCAGCCCTGCAAATCATGGCTAATGAGCCCAACTTAAACAGCAATGCCCAAGGAGAGGGAGCCCCTCATCAGGATCCCCATTTGAGGGCTTGAAGCAGCCCTGTTCCCTCCTTTGCTGTGCCAAGCTACGGATTGAATGGGTTTGCAGTGGCCTCTGTGACTGGTGGTGTCACTGCTATAAGCATTTCTGTTTAAATAGAGGGACTTTACTGGTGCTCTTGTTTACTTTAATAGTATTTTCTAGGTATTTGCCTGAACTAAACAAAAGTTATGAAAAATCAGGGGTAAATTGAACTAGAACCCCACTTTTCTTCTGTTTTGTTTAGGTGGGATATCTTTTTTTGGCAGGTTTACAAGCATGTGTCAGACAACTGTTTTACAACAAAAACATTTTGATACAGTCATGGGTTGATAGAATGACTGATTGTCATTTAAGAGGCCCTTTGTTCTGACTCCTCATACGTTTCCCCATGTGCTTACAGTCTGCGATTAATTTCTCTCCAAAATTGAATTCATATGTTCTGGAGAAAAAATACCCCATCCCCTCATTCTTGAACTATGAGGTCTTTTTCTTTCCCTCCATGACTGATTTTCATAGTCCTGTAACTGATTCTCATAGTCTGAAATGATAATTTTATAACTGCAGTGAGCACAGAAGAAGTGAAGCTAGGCCCCAGGAAGCAAGTAACTGCTTGGACTACCTGTGGAGAGCTGTGCTGAGACACCCGTGTCAACTTTGAAAAAGGTGCCTTGGGCACAGAAAGTGTCCCTGTTGCTGCTTCACAGAGGGGACTCCCTGCTCTCATCCCTCTTAACACAGACCTCAGACACAGACATTAATTAATAGCAGCCTGCTGAGGCAGTGAAATGCTATACCTATAAGAATTGACTGCAGTCACAAGCTGAAACAGAGCCAGGAGCTCAACCCAGCCTGGAGTTCCAGTCTAGTGCCTTTTACCACTTCCTTCTCTCACATGACTATTTGCATTACTGACCTTTGGAAGAAAACAACAACCCCCAACTAGATATGTATATATGCTCGTATTTGAACATGGGATTCCTGCTTTTGAAACATCTTTAAAACCTCTGCAGTCCAAAGGTCTCAGCAAAGCCCAGCCTATTTGAGGGAAAGCACATACTGAAATTGAAATTTGAATTCTCCTACCATTTATATAGAGATATAACCAGCCTGGTAAATCCTGTTTCACCACATTATTTCCCTTTGGCACAGAATAAAGGAATCTAGGGACAGTTGCTTGGTGGCTTCTAGGAAAATGAAGTAGCAAAGTGTTAAGGTAACAGCAATGGTTTAGCTCTGACAGGGATTTCAGGGGCATGGTCTGGTTTGCTCTCTGGTGCAGACTTTGAGCCAACCATCCTTGAGAGGAGAGCATTTCCAAAGCTGAACAGTGGTCCCAGCTGCTGCAGTTTCAGATAAGCATATGGTGAACAAAGTATCTATTTACTTTGTGGAATTAAAAACTCTATCACTTACTTGGTTGTCCGCTTCCCACAAGTTTATAAAATGTTGCATTTGTTGACTTTATTTGCTTAAAATTGAATTTTTTAACTCACTTTTACTGATCGCAGAGCCCCTCTGGATATCAAAGCGTGTGGAGTAGTTCAACTAGACTCTGCCACCAGGGGAAGGTGCCCAGCTCTCTGTGGAGGGCCTGCTGTCCCCCTTTGCTGAGCAAATGTTACCTGAGCCCAGTCCTAGGTGACCAGCCTCTGCCACCAAATACACGATTTTGGCTTGGAGAGGGCACCACAGATGCAATGAAACAAATGCAACATAGCAGTCCCTCAGTTTGTAGATAACCCTGGGATCATTAGAAGTCACTGTAATTCAAAGCAACCCTTGTGTCCTCCTAGAAAGTGAAACTGCTGTAAAAGCAGAAGAGTGACATGTAAGTGCTCAAATTAAAAATAGGCAAGGATAACAATGACTCATCTCTTTCGGTTTTCAGAGCTATTTCATCTAGAAGTATCATTTCAACATATCAATAGGATGTGTTGCCCTTTTGCAGTGGTATCTAACATAAATTAAACCGCAAAAAAGTCAACTAAATCTGAAATTAGGGTTCTGTTTGAGTTACCTGCCTCCAGAAAGCTTTCTAAGGGAATTCCTTACATGTCTGTGTTATCAGTTAGCATGCAGTGTGAATTGATATAGGAATATATGTAAAATACAAATATTGTACCTTGAGGTTCCTGCATTCTAATGAATGGTACAGTGGCCTGGAAAGAAAAAGAGATTTTTCTTATATTTTAAAGAAGTCCAAATGCACCAATAATCTTTGTGTTCATACACAGACAGCAAAGTCAAAACACAGCTGTGAGGTCTAATTTTAGGGGTCACTAACCTTGATCATGCTCTTTTAATAATCCTCCTATTTGCAAATTCAAAGATTCGAGGAGACTGTAACCTTGAGTGTTTTAACCAGTCCTTGAAAACAGTATTCACAATGTATCATCTGATCTTAGAAACAATATTATCAGAATGCTCTGGTAGATAGTGGCTTGACCGTAGGATGCCCTGGAAGCTGAAATGCTGTTTTAAATATAAACAACGCAGAGGGTTCCACAAGAAATGTTTCAGCTGAAAGAGATGTGAGAGGAGTCTAATGTCACATTCCTGTGTCAATCATAATATAGACAGTGAACAGAAATACAAGTCCTTCACTCTTTAAATTTTCCACCAAACTGCCTCTCATAACAACTCTGAAGAGGAACTTTGTTAGGGTTTTCTGGTGAACAAATGGGGAATTACTGAAAAATCCTGAAATGAACCTTATTCTTGAATTTTCTTCCTTTTTTTTTTCAGCATTCCAGGTTGAATCTTAGCAAACTAAAGCTTTTATACATTTTGGAGCCCTGTTGGTTTTGCAAAGCTGAAGAATTTGCTACTTCCAAATTTATTCATTTGAAAACTCCTTATATGACAACTGACTTTTAGTAAGCAGTAAAAGCATGTAAACAGTGTCTATTAAAGTAATTTTATTCAGTTAGAGAAAGCTGTGATTTGTAAAAGGAATGAACTAGAACAAGACCATGCATCTATTAAAGCTTAAAGACTAAGGGAAATTTTACTCCTGTCCTGCAGTGAGGGAACAGCTCAATGGCAGCATTTGAACGATGCCCTGCACAAGTGACCTGGCAGTGCCAGAAGGACAATCCAGTGTACAGCACTTCTGCAGAAGGGAATAGAATTAAGCTGAGCCTGGATGAATTAAAACTGTGCCCATCATATAGAGTATTCTCTGTTGCTGTTAAGAATCCATTGTCTGAGCATTATCATTATATTTTAGGTTTGCTTGCACAGATGAATGATTTTCCTGGATGGCATTAAAGGAAAGTTCCAGAACAAAATCTACTCCCTATCATTTTTCTACCTTATGACCACAACACTGTACAGTCCCTCCCACATAACTACTCAGTAGTATTTCAAAATCAGAATGATTCTCTACATTCCTGGTTAGCACATTCAGAGGTTAAACATAAACCAGAAACCAACACTGATTATCATTAAGCATTTCTGTGCCAAATACCTTTGTGAAGTAAAATGATAAAAGTTCAGCATGTAATTCTTGCCAGGTATGGCTGATAATTTTTTTTATGCTTCTATTAATATTCTTGGTTTACTATGGTCTCCCAATTACTTTTATTTGTCTATACAGTTCCACTTTGTTTAGTCTTGTGAGCTATTACTTTTGATTCAGTACAGTATCACACACCAAAAACAGGCTGCAGGAGTTCATGGCTCATTATTATATATTGTAATGAACTACTGTGGGGCTAAGGTGGTATTGTGTGAATTAGCAAAATGCTATGAGAAATCTAACTCTAAAAGGCAACTGTGGGAAATGGGCACCCATTTGCTCACAGTTTTTTCACATTTAACCTAAATGTGCATGGGGTTTGTGGGCTAGACTGTAGTTTGGTTTCTACATCCTACCTAATCTTGTATTTATTAGCACAGACTGTTCCCCTCCAATTGTCAAAGATTTTTTCACTGATCATGTTCTTCAGTGTGTAGGAATGCTTTTTCCTTGCTACTCTCTTCCAGGGGCTCCAGGCAATCTAGAAAAGGGTGGAAAGAAACAACCAGTTCAGAGGCCCCAGTCTGTGCATCTACAGGCCATGGGATGAGCAGGCTTTCAATCGATGTGTCACTGATACAGTATTTTAAACCCTGTCATTATCAAAAAGCACTTGTTCCTGAAAGTGCAAACTCATGAGGTTTTCTGAACTTATTTGAAAATGGAATCAGAAATAAAGCCACAAACCTAAAAAAAAAATATTACCTAAAGCCTGTGGGGATATTTGAGACACGTATGGAATGATATACGATTGATCTTATGTGCTATATCTTGCTGTTTCTTGGTCTTCTCCATACTCTGATGCATTCATAAAGATTACAGGCTTGATGATGTGAAGATGTGTCAGTCTCTAGACCACTTACAGATTTGATTACGCTCCTCCAGAACTCAGAAGTGACATACATTACTAGGATCTATCCAAATCCCATTCCTTCTGGCACGAAATTTGATAAAAGCAAAAATAATGTCAGCACATAAAATACTTGGCAGCGCAATTGAACTTATTTTTTCTGGTTTGATAAGTACAGTGTTACCATAGATTCATAACGCACTGGGTTCTGCTTGTGCAATAAAACCCACCACCTTATCCTACCACTTTAAATCCAACAAGGATTGGCAGATAAAACTTCCAAGAAAAGCTGCCAGACATAGGCAGAACAAATCATGGGGAAAAAATGAATTTCTCTTTTTTTTTCCTTCAAAGGGGAGAATTCAGATAATTGGGATTGCCTTTTTTTTCTGACACTGGAATAGATTTTTATATGGGCCACTTAAAATAGTAAGAGGGTAAACATTAAAAAAAATGCAAGAAGTTCTGAAGTAAATAGAGTTATGGAATCCGCTTGAGTATTTGAAATAGCTTTAAAAATTTGATTTGAGAATCCCTAAAATCTGATTGTCTCCATAAGGGGATCATTCAGATCTTGTTTCAAGATAAAAATACTGTGATAAAAATTTGACTAGCTTAGCCTTTTCTGGATTAGGTCAAAAAGACTGCAAAGGTGTGAAAGACTGGCAAACAAAGGTGTTTTTGTAGATATATTTTCTTTAAAACACCTTCAAAACCTCTGATTTTCAACGTCCTTGTAAAAATAACCAGAAAAAAATTTAAACTGTGCCTAGGTAGTTCTTTTATAAGCAAGAGGAAAGGAATCATAGCATAACAGGAATTTTTCATCTCACCTTTCTGACCAAAATAATTCTGGTTTAAGAACTGAGCTGAAGCATTAAAAAGCAAAGATGATCTCTCCTCTTCTTAAGAGCTTTCCTTTTTTTTCTGTTCTTCTAACTTGAGAGACTCCCTTTATCTCCCCATAAAATGAAAAAAAAAATCAAAATTAGAAATACTTCTTCTTCAGGGATTTTGTGTCCTTTTTGATGATGTTTTCAAGCATCCCAATAAAGCAGAATTTCCTTGCCACAGAGAAATCCCCCAAAACACCACTGGAAAAGTCTATGACTGAGATAAGACTTCCTTTTGAGGATTTTGGGATTTTTGCTAACTTCTCCTCTAAGTCAACCAAAACAGTTCACTCTGCTCCTAGGAGGTATTTCAGCATTACTTGTTTCTTTTGTCAACTATTTTTCCCTTAGAAGAGGGAACATTCTTGTCTACTTTGCTCTTTCCCACATATGGTTCACTGTGAGTGACTTAAGTTCCCATCAATCTTATCAGATTTCATCATAGAGTTTGTATAGGTTAGAATTTGTTTCTTGGAGAAATAATAATAAAAAACCCTTTGTAATCTGAAGCTCTTAGTTTATGCACCCCTGCTACATATCTAAAGAAATTTTGAGAATAGTAGCACTAATTTTGGAAAATTTTATGACTACATTTAAAGAAGAAAATTATGAGAAATACATTTAGCCCTGGGCCAAAGCATTTTTCTTTGTTCAGGAATGTATTCTGTCCTTGTCTACTTGTTCATTGCTTGTTGCAGTGTGAAAAATTGATCTTTAAGCCTTTGGATTATACAAATCACTGTTTATGGACTGCCAATCTTTATTATTGTTCCCACCAAAATCCCTATTCAGAACAAGAATGAAGAAATATGTTTTGACCTCTGTTTAATGAAATATAAATTCATTTACCTAACTATTTAAATCCTATATTCATTTAGCCATGAGTTTAGCCAGAATAACTTTGTTTATTAAATTATTATCAGCTGCACAATGCATGAAGAAAATGCTGAAGAATTTAATCAAAAAAAGGTGCTTTAGTTTAGAAAGTTGTTGAGTTTCAAATGCAGCTACTGGGACACAAGAGGAGTAGCAGATGTGTCTCTAACGCTGATCTTGTCTGAGAGGAGCAGCTAGTAGGCAGTCATTAGATACCAGTCTCTTCCTGTGATGTGGACTTGGGTTTTCCACAAAAACACCTGTCTGGCTACTGCTGGCTGTGGGCCGAAATACCTGTGCCAAATACAGGCATCTGTTTATGAGCAGTTGCTAATCCTCTGTCACACAGAGAAGACATGAGATGTGAATGGAAGAAGTTAACCTTGTAACAGAAAATTCCAACATTAGAAGATAGCTTGTCGAGCATGGAGTATGTTCTTAAACTTTTCTTATTACTACTTAGAAAAAGAAATTCAATTTATTGCTAAAAAGCTCTAAGTATTTTTCTTCAAATAAAACTTGATTACATTTTTAGGATGGAATTCATGATTCCTTTATTTAATGTTTTCTCTTGTTCTAAATGACCTTATTAAGACCATGCAATTTAACCTAGTTAAATCTAGTTCTAATTTAATCTAGTTCAGATCACAAGAGCAGAAATCCATCTGTTCACCTACTTTACATGTGAAACCATTATATAACCTAGTTTTGCATGAAATATCAAGCTTAATATACTTTTCAACATCCCTGGGCTAACAAGAAAGCAGAGCTTCTAATAAAACCAGAAAATAGTTGATCTGAACATGATGAATACTGAAGTTTGATATGCTATGTTTTATAGAGGACAGAAGTAGACATGTATGGTTTAAGGACATCATGAAAGTGTAATGTTTTCCATTTATAATAGTAACAAATGGTCAATTTCTGCTGTCCTGCTGCTTATAACAATGTGGGCAGATGGCTCTCAGTGTAGGAGAGATCAATCAAACAATGTCAGACTCAACAAAAGTTGTGATATGAATAACCTATAAAATGAGGCCAGTTAAATATAGTGCCTATAATGAAAATGTAAATTGATATAACAATATTACTGTTCTGTACTAAGAGATCTGGTATTTAACAGGATCCATATTTTAAACTTAGCTTACCCATCTTATAAAAAAAAATAGAAATGACAAGCCTTTGCAGCTTTTATTCTTTCCTACTGTAATTAAACTTATTTTGCAATTGTCAGACCATTCTGAAATAATTGAGTCAGGTTGCTCTGGGACCAGAAGGGATTTCCATTGCTAACTTGCATGAAATGATCTTTGTTGGTTTTAAGAGTAGTTTTCTGAATGGATCTTCATCAAATGTAGCTTTTTACCGAATTTTGGTGAATGAGGTAACAGAACGACAACCTATTCCAAATGTGATGAAAGGACCAAACGCGACAGCAAGACCAGATTTGCTAGATGAGAAACCCTTGTCACTGGGAAGGAAAAATTCAAATGTAAAACATTTCAATTCTTTAACCCATATTGCTATTTTAAGTATTGGCATCTCTGGAGTGGACAAGGTCATTTTAGAA
Organism: Hylia prasina; assembly: GCA_013397195.1. Classification (NCBI taxonomy): domain Eukaryota; kingdom Metazoa; phylum Chordata; class Aves; order Passeriformes; family Sylviidae; genus Hylia; species Hylia prasina. The sequence continues at coordinate 1,924,960 of VYXD01004382.1, read as the reverse complement.
AGGGAATAGCAGCTGCTAATTTGAGAGTTGGAAAGACAACCAAAGGTATTTATGGTAGCTGTAATAGTATGAAGAATGACCTCCACAAAATCTCAAGAATCTGCAGGGAAGCACTCCAGTAAAACTACTCTAATTATTAACAAAGCTTCAATTACATCCCACACCACATGCCAACAGTTGTCTGTGGTTACCTTGGCCATCCTACATGGATGTAGCATAATTCTCATTCTTTGCACCCCAGTTGTCTGGACTTATTTATTGTTAATATTCTTATGATACCACTATAAGTATTTCAAACATAAAAGCTTTTTTGTCAAACATAAATGAGGATATGTCTTTTGATCAGAGCAGAAATGTAGTGAGCTATCCAGGAAAACAGAAGCAACCCTAGTATTTTGGTGGACTTAATGTAAGAATTTTCAGCTGCAGGTTGAATTCATTATTTTAGCCTGCACTAGCTCCTCTGACATCTATTGTCACCTAGATGCCTCTATATCCATATATAGAACTTGCTTCTGAAATAAATTTTGCCTTGTTCTCAGGCTGGATATTATAATAATATATGACATTTTATTTTGTGGTTACAATATCCTGAAAATCAGATGGCCTATCCTTACAGAAACCAGAGTGGCCAGTTAGTCTGTCATGACTACTGAGGGTGCTGACACTGTGCACAGGAGCCAAAAGGTAAAGCATGGATTTAATAAGGTTTCATAGGAAGTAAGCCTCATACAGATATGGAAAACTTTGGACAGTAGGAGAGTGGAAGCAAATGGACCAGCTTCCATGAAGGGAGAGGTCCAGATGACGTGTCTTCTTGAATATAGTTGCTGTACTCCCAAAGGGTCCCTTAAAGAAAGGTAAGATACCTTTTACTTTCAGGATGGTGGTTGGTTTTAGATGAAAAAAAAAAAAATGTGCTAGAGATTTGTGAATGCCATGTGTGTGAAGCAGAAATACTCAAAACTGCATATAGACCCTGAGAAGGATGGGTGAAAGGTCTTTCTGGGAATTCTGTGCAGGACTCAGTGTCAGGTGATTGTCTCAAGGGCCTGTTTGTCAGAGGAGATGGTTGGCAAGGTTCCACAATTGAAGAACAAGAAGGCACACAAAAAGAGGAAAAGCCTGATGGTTTAATATGGAGCTTTTCACTGAATGAATTTTGATAAGAAATGAACCTGGGCCAACTCCAGTGTCAATTCATTACATTAAATGGATGACGTGATGTCTGCCTACGTTCACTTCTGTGTTCTGTTCATATACAGTTTGCACTTCTATAGATTTTTCAAATGCTGCAAAGCCTTTTTCTAGCAAAAGTGAATGACCTCTCTATAACCTGTAAAGTAAGCATTTTGTCCCTATTTTATGGGAATCTGGTGCACTGACTGATTAGTTGACTGACCTGGTAAGACACCCAACAGAGCTGTGATGGAACTGAAAGCAGAACATTGATCTTTTCCTTTGGCTTATTACCCTGTGCCTTCTTATGACAGAAAGTCAAATGATTTAGCTTGCTTTCCCATTAGTTCACGTCCTTTGTACATATACCTTAGCCACAGAAATCTGCCTCAATACCTTCAGATCCATCCTTCTTCATCTTTTCTGAGAATTCTCAGAATTTCTCAGCAATTCTAGGTGCCCTCTTTACTCCATCATGGTCTGTGAGGTACGTGCCATAGCTTGGACAGCAGCCTATGCACCATCTGACACATCAACAGCCAAAATATGAAGCATAATGAGTTAAATTTTGCACAGAAAGACCACTAACTGGTCTTTCTTCTCGAGTCCTGTAACAATTTTGTGAAACTTGTATGACTCTACGTCTTTAAAATTTTCATTCTTCCATCATACCTCTTTACATTGCCTAATTAGGTCAAATTGATTAGGGGGGCAGGCTTGACCTTGCAATATACTTTGCCTCTATAGAAATTTTTTAAAATCAAAACTAATCTAAGTCAAATATAAACTCCATATTGAAGAATAAATTGTGCTGACAAAGTAGAAATAAACTTTTGTGGGATTATTCCCAGAACAACTTATTACTGGACTTCTTTCATGTTCCTTTGAAAGTTCTTGTAATTGTGAATATCTGAGCTGAGGAATGAGATTTTAAAGTTAAGGCATAAATTCTTGGGTCTTGCTTTTCCAGTCAGAGAAGAAACTGCAGGGAGGAAATATTCTGTATGGCAACTGATCTATGAAGCTGAGCTAGATCATTCAGTCTTTTGCCCCTAATTGTTTTATGGATCCATTACATATAAGGACTTGTCCTAACCAATATTTGGTGAAGGAAAAGGCTACTGCTTGACAAACAGCCTTTCAGTTCCTGTTCTGTCTGGGTCTCCCTTTGTTTCCCTGTCTGGCATTAGCCTTCTGTTTGGCTGAGTTACAGGTGGGTAGTGTTATTACACCAGGAGTGCTTGGCTTGTGTAACTACATTTCTGTCAGTATGTATCATAACAAACACTTTTTCCTTTTCAGTGGATTCCTAATTAGAGTCTGAAAGCTGTTTCAAGGCTGTCTTAATGTATCAAGGCCCCAGTTCTTCTTTCAAATACATAAAAGACCAGGGCAGCTAACAGACTAAGTATAGATTTAGACCAGTGAGATAAAAGTCTAACCTACATTTCTGCTAAGGAATATGTTTTCAACTATTTGGGAAAAATAAATAACTTGATGTATTTGTTATATTAATAGCTTGATGAGAAAACAGCATTTTCCTTGATGAAGGTGATTTTCATTATGCTTTATTCCCATGGAGAATGTGTGTTTGTGATGAACACTTGCTGGTGAGAAGGCTGCAGGCAGTGTTACTGGATGTAGGGTCCAACTTAGCTGTCTGTGGCCAGCATGGGTTAAATAACCTTTCAAGAGCTACAGCAAGGAAAAACAGTGAGGACAGGCTCACTCTACAGCTGGTGACAGGATTGTCCAGAGGCACAAGGTATTTTAGGGCCTTTATTGCCCCTTGTACAGATAATGTCAAGTACAGAAGATTGATAAGGGCATTTCTCACAGGGATGTGATGTCTCCTATCTGAGGAACAGAGAGCTAAACTGAAGATCTATTCACACTTGAGCAAGCATGCTGGAGTGACACTGCTTTAGCAGAACATAATGCCAAAAAATTACCCACAAGACTTCTGGCAGCCTACTCCAAAGGCAATCTGGCAAACAGATAATGTAGATGAGGAAGTATTTTTTTTTCAGCAGGAGGTACTTCATATTTACAGATTCACCCAGAATGGATCTGCTAAGGGTTGGAGATGTTCATATAATCTGCTATAAACAGTATGAATGAAGAGCTTAGTCCTTTCGGTCTGACTAGGAGACACAGGCTTGTCCAGCACTGTCATGCTCATTCTTAACGTAGACTCAGCTGGTTTTCTTTCACAAAATTGATTCAGAACAATCATAGGGGATTTTAATTATTTTTGGTTAAAAATGAAAGTTTCATACTCTATTATGCAAACAGTCATAAGAACTTTGTCTGGCTAAATATTGTAGGGAGATAAATTCTGAAAATGAGATTTCCTTTTCCTTAGATCAGTGTGAGGGGAGATCTTAATTCCCCACACTAGCTATTTTTCTGTTGCTTAATTTAATCCTTCAGTTATAATTCCCAATTTGGTTTGAATATGACAGTTTATTTTTGTTACAGGACATCTGAAGTTCATAGTAGTTTTGTCATTGAATTCAACATGCAAATGTGGAATTAGGGCAGTAGAGCAGGAAGATGTCCTACAGTTTACTGCCAAACCAAGGCATAACTCTGTTAAGTCCAATATAAATGCTTAGCTCTTTTTGATTTTATTTTTCCTGGATCTGTTGTCTGACCAAGGGGATCAGATATTGCCCAATGCTGTGTTTGTTCTAACTTTTGATAGGTAGGAAGATCATAACAGAGGGATCACTTGTTGATAGAGGATGAGAAGGTAGAAAAACAACTAATGTGCTTACAGACATGGCTCATGTTTTTTTTGAGAAACTTATGAAATAAGCTGTTACTCCATACAGAGTAGGTATTTTAATTTCCAGAACCCCAGAACTAATTATTGTGTCTGTCACTCTGGTCTGCACCACTCTTTACCACCTTACAGCCATTACTTATGGTTGCTGTAAAAAAGCATACTGTCATGTGGAATCTTACAAGTGTAGCTGTCTGTATCAATTAAATTTGAATATGGCAATAGCAAACCCAGGCACATGAAAAACACAGAATGTCATGATTTCCAAACCACTGGAGTGTTTTCCAGGACTGTATCCTGATTAAGTGATTCATGACCTCATTTACAGGAACCAATTGATCCCAGAGTACAATATGCTGAACAGCACATTCCTGAAAGGAATTTGCTGATGTATTAACAAATGGTGATCCTAAGCTGTACTGCTTTAAATTTGATCAAGCACTTGATATCCTAGCAACATTTAAAAGGGAGGCTGAGTCCTGAGAAGAAAATGAGTGTAATCATTTGTGGAACAGCAGTGGCATTTTTACAAAAAAGCCATCTGATGTGGCAGGGTGTTTTCAAAACTTTTCTTGCAGACAGATGTTCAACTGAAAAAGCTCTGATTTTTCTCCAGACTTGCAGGAGGAGGCATAGGCACTTTGGGAAGTAGATTTGTTCACAAAATCAATTCTGTTTGATGTATCCTTCACACATGGATAACAAACAAGATAATCAAGCCAATGATCACAGCTGTTTAAAAAAACAACTGTGTCAGGAAGAAAAGCATGTACTAGGAATTTCCCACAGAGATACTTTGAATAATAGTGTTACATTGCTGTCCATCATGTAGATGCCTTTTTACTCTCGTCAAAATTCTACACACAATATAAAGCTATTCCGTGTAAAATCTGTATGCAAAAACCAGTTTAGATTTGTAGACTATAAAGGAAAGCTGTATAAAATTCAGCACCTTTACCTCACAGAAGTGGTAACAGAAAGGTAGCTTTAATAAGATTTTACAAGCTACAAGCTCTCTATAAAAAAGTAGGGATTCTTAACTAACAGTGCTCATCTGATATCTGAGAGTAAAATATATAGATGTGCATTAATTTTTAACGGCCAGGATGAAAAATTTCTAGAGATCACAACTTGAGGATGGATTTCCAAGAGCATTTTGCTGATATGACTCAGTTGAATACTCAGTTTCTTTGATAAACTGGTGTTGTTTGCAGAAAATTTCATCTAAGGTTCATTCTTCATTAGATTACAAACCACAGAGTTTCTATTTCCTTTTCCTGTTTTTCTCTGCTTACATTTTCAGTCATTTTGGAAATTGGTTGTCAATGTTCCTCTCCACAGAATTATCCAATGGATTTTAGCATGTAGTTTTTGAAATGCATTAAATAACTAATTTCCTTCCAACATGAGTGCAAACAGAAAGCTTCATGAGTTTCAGAAAGTGATGGCCATATGAAAAGCACTGATATTCTAGTGGTAATAAAATTTTACAAGAAATGTCTAATTTCTGGTAATAAATTGACTGTTGTCTATAACAAATTCTAACTAATCTGGTTCCTCAGTGTTTCTAGTAAGTTTCTATCCTGGATTTAGATTTTCTTACCGTTCAGAATTTGTTGGACATATTAAACTTTAAGTCTTATTTGAAGTTTCAAGCAATTATCTTTCTTAGTACTCTACCTAAGGGTATGGGGAAAAATATCATCCTGATTTTCATAGATCAAATCTTTATATTCTTTTAATTAGCTGTTTTGATACTTTTAAAGTCATTGCATTCATTTAATTAATTTAGGTAATTACAGTGCACATAACATAATAGTTTAATCAGGTAAATATTTCATCTCTTCAGTGAGTGAGGAAATGACCAATCCTCTTTCAGTAAAACAATGTTGGGTGTATTTCAAAATACTTTTTCACGAGCTGTGATGGAGCTAAATCCAGCCAATTGGAGGTAAAGAGAGCTAAAGGAAGAACAAAAATTCTACAGTTGCAAGTTGCTCAGTTTTCTGCTCCAGAGCTAAAAAGAATGTAATCCTTCACACTAAATTTTCTATAGATTGAAGCTGTTTCTGGCCACCCAACACATTTAATTCATGTTTCCCTGCAGCCATTTGGTGGGATTTGGTTTAAACTTTAACATAAGCAGATTTGGTAGTGTTTCTGGGGTTCTATGATACCCTCCTGAATGTTTGGATGGAAGATTTCGGGCAGTGTGAGACCCTACTCCTTTCCAACCTAGGGAGGATGGACACACATGCAGGATCCATATGGCCATGGAAGCAGGACTGCATATTTTCTGTGGAGCATACATACTTGTGAAGTATAAACACAATTTCTGGAACTTCGGTCCTTAAAACAAGTACATCTTCAGTTGTAAGATGACTTATATTTAGAATAGGATTTTTAAAATTCGTTTAAAAATACAGATAAAAATCAAATAGAAACATAAATAAAGGGTCTGTGTGATATTTATAGCATTAAGCAATAAATCACTTGGGATAGCTACCTTCTTTGAAGCAAAGGAATATTCTGTGAGAAAAACCATGCTAACAGAAATGCACACCCTTTGTTAAATATTGGAGCTGAAGCTGCACAGACACTCAGACCAGTGCTGAATATGGGTGTATATTAAAAATATGCTCTGTCTCAGATAAGAGTAGAGGTAGTGAAGTCCTGATGCATATTCTATATAATGTTTGTAATGAAACACAACATTATTAATGATGTATTAGGTAATTGTGCAACTCTTCCAATAGAGAATGTATTTACAATGAGTTGAAAAATGGCAATCTTTTTGACAAAGTTGTTTCCCATTTTCTCATTTGCAAAAGGAGAAAAGATTAAGCCAGGTTTGTGTACAAAGTGTGATTGCCCTTGGTGGAGTGCTGTTAAAAAGAAGCTTGTTTAACTCAAGCCCATGGAATCAGCAGAAATAGGAAACCATCATTTGAAAACAAAATCTCTGCAATGCTACCTGTGTTCTCCAGGTAGGATATATTAGGATTTATGCTATCTTATTTTGGCACTCTAAACCAACATATCTGTTTTAAGCTGGTTGTCCATGTTGTCCATTTCTCCAAGTCAACGATAAGAAAAGTACACCCAAAAGGGCAATTTTTCCCCCCTGAAACAAAGATTTCTAAATTGACAAAATTTCCTTTGGATGAGTCAGGAAAGGAGCCACAATATCACCCTGCATTTTTTTCAGATGGGCAAAAGATAAAATTTTCCAGACATGCCTTCTTACAATTAATGCTGAAGAAACAGTGCAGTGGTGATTCAGAGTGTAATACAAAATATTAGTTGCAGAATTATGTGATTTAAAATGAATAGAAAAGTGCAATGCAATAGGATTCTGAGAAAATTATCTTTTTATTATGAAGAAAATAAACTGAAAATGAAATTTATAACATGTTCCACGTGTAAAAGCATTAAGACCACATGTAACTACTCAAATATACATTTTTAGTACTATCACTTTCTAAACAGGAGATGCAGTTACATTTCTACTCTTGAGCTGTTAACCTTCTATTCTGGTAAGACAATTAAAACTGAATTTACTGTAACTGCCAAAAAACGATATTCATTATGCAGAGATTTTATTTAAATATTTTGTTGTTTTCTAAATTCTAAAATGTAATTTGTTCCAGTGATCCTTTTCCAGCAAACAACCAAATAAAATCCAACCATCAGAATAAAGGCAAATTGTGATAAAAGGTGAAAGCAAAGAACTTTATGAATAAGACAGAAGAACCTGCATCTTGAGTTAGTTGCTGATTGCATTTGCAAAGACAAAACAAGTCTGAGTAATGCACACAGATTATAATAATACTTATCAGTTTAAAAATGATCTCAGATTTCCTGTGGCAGTACGTAACTTCCAGAGAGAGAATTCTCTTCAGTAAATCTAAGTACAGTGTGAGATTTGCATTGAAAAAGTCTCAGAATATGAAAAAATTCTTGTTTGTTTCATATATTATTCAAGTATTTTGCATTTTCAAAAAGTTCACTTGGTATTATTATTATTATTAGACCTAAAATACACTAAAAAGCAATCATGCAGAACTTGAAGTTTGCGCAAAATGAAGCTAGCAGACAATGAAGTTATAAAAAAGAAGGTACAGTGAAGTTACAACAAAGGAGGTACAACATGCATTAGGAACTGTAAAGACAGACAGAAGCATTGAAACATATTTTCAATGAGAAAGAGAAAAGCAACAAGCTAAAAATCAGTCTAACAAATCAGTCTACCATAGTCTTATCTTTCAGAGACATATTTTGAGCAACAAGAGCTTAAGTGAAGATAAAAGTACAAGCAATAGGTGATATATCTGAGAATTCTTAGACGATTGCTGATGGAAGCAGAAAAGGTAGAGCTGCAGTTCTGCAAGGCACAGATAAGGCAATAAGAGAACACAGTCCCTGCCAGGAAAATCACTGCAGGCACCAGCACTGCCATGACCCTCAGGCAGAGAATTATTCAGGAGACCAAAATCACCAGTATTGCCAAGGCTGTGTAAACATGGTGGGAACTGAATTCTCATCAACTGAATTAGTATGATGAGAAATGTGTTGGCACATCTTTAATCTGACAAGTGAGTTTAGGTAAACATCTATAAAGTTAACTATTTTTGATACAAATAAACAATGTGTTTCCAGAAATCTGAGCTTAGACTCTACTGACTGAACCAATTTCAGTTTTTGAACAGTTCATAAAAGTGACAGAGCACTGACAAATCTGATTACTAAGAGCCTGCCTCCTGATTCCCAAGGGCTTGTTGAACATGACATGTGCTACATGTAAAAATGTTTTGCCACATTTAGTATAGCACAGACAGACTTCAGGAAGCATGGTATGATTTCTTAGTTGTCTGACATTGGCCAGACAGATTTTCCAGTGGGACACAAAATAGTTCCTATGTTCAAAAAAATACTAATAGCATTAGTAACAGAGCTAAAAGGAATTTTGATCACCTAGTTCACCCCTTTGCTGTGCTATTTAACTGAAGACACCTCTCTTATAGAAGCAAGAGAAAGCACAGATTCCTAAGTCTTGTAGAGAATTATATATTTTCTAGATCCTGGTTTGGTCTTGCCCACTCCTGTTTTTCTTTCAAGAATATAACACAGTTTATCTCTGTTCTGTTTGCGTTCCATGTGAGCCACAGGGCCTTTTTTACCTTGGGTTCCCTTCTGTGTCTCTATTTGTGTAACTGAGCAGGCCTCTTGCAATGTAATTTCCTTATTGAAAAATGAAATATAACAACACTTTGAACTCATATTTTGTCTTCTAACTTGCTTGGATCCCATAAAGGCTTAATTTTAAAAACATCTTTTTCTACTGTCCAGACTATTAACTTAAATGTGTAATATTGCCAAATCCATGACAAATTATTGTACCTTTTTGATTGCTATGGTATTTATCTTGTTGTACATGATTATTCTTTTTTGTATATTAACCATAAGGTCTCAAAAAAAAGAAAGCTGTTCACAGAAAGGCCTGGAACAGTTTGAGAACCTTCAGAATAAACCCCTTTCACTATAAAAATAAATCCACATCCATCTGGACTGTGTAAGGGGTCATCAAAATTAAAAGAGGGACACCCAGAGGATGAAAATAAGGAGTGGACCTTGCTGAACTGTCAAACAAAACCTACTGTGTTCCAAGTACTGGTAAAATTATAGGTGTTTTTAGTGGATTTTTTTTTTTTTTTTGGTGGGGAGACAACGATGACTTCTTTTTCTAATGTACACCAACTTTGTGCCATTTTACAGTTCAACCGTTTTTATATAACTCCCTTCTACTTTTTATAAATGCCTCAATGTGAATATTTGTGTAGATGAGCTTTGCTTGCGTGAGAAAGCTTAGAAGTATAAAGACAATCTCTAAAGAGTGCAGCTATAGCATGCTAAATTGTATGAATTAGGGTCAAAAAACTAATGTGGAAGAATTCCTAGTGAATGCATGTGCCAACTTCTTCATCAAGGGGTCACTTGCTCTTTGAACAGGCTCCTCCATAATTTCCCCACACCAGAATTCAGAAAGGTGGAATAAGAACCCTCTAATCCAAATTATGACAACAGTGTGCTGAGGTTGTCAGCATTGCCCTTGGGATAACTAAAAAGACCTTCTTAAAAATCAATAAATATTGTTCTTTATGCTTGTTAACCTGACCAGGCCAAGCTGAATGGGGCTCTGAGCAACCTGGGCTAGTGGAAGGTGTTAGTGCCCATGGCAGAGGGTTGGAATGAGATCATCCTTAAGGTCCTTTTCAACCCAATCCATTCTGTGATTCTCTGATTCTGTGATTAGACAGAATGCTAGTAGAGTCTGGAAAAACAAATGCCATGTATTTGTGTATAATCCAAATAAAGATTTAACAAAAAGTTGATTTGTAAAGCTGATGCAGCTTATGTTCCTTCTGGCTTTGCAAGAAAATGTGTCTTTAATCTTCTGGTTAAAGCATCCCTTTTAGTATTTGCTGCTGATACACATCTGCAATACAAATCAAAATATTTAATCTCATGTAATAATATTACCAGATATATAGATGAGAACCCTGTTACAGTCTTATCTCTGCAAGTAAGTAATGACAGTATAAAGCTTTATTTGTAATAAGTGCAAGTTTCCAGAATAAGCTTTTCCATGTAACCACATACAGTGTGTAATGTTTTGTGCAATTACAGACTTAAGAAATAAAAGAAGTTGTATTTAATGTTCACACGTAGAGGAATCCAGCCTTGTGTTTAGTTATCCTAGGAAAAATTCTAGCACAAACTATGCAATGTTAGAAAAACATTCAGGATTTATTTATGACAACAACATTATTCTCAATATGACACTAGTAATTCAGATGACACTGAAAACCTGGGAAAATAACATCTCTTTAGATAGAGTTTCTGAATGATTTCAGAGAGCAGTGGCATCAAGTCGTCTGATCTGTCCATTATTAGAAGCCAAGAATATATATTTTGAAAAAAAAAAAAAGTGTTTTCCTAAGCTGGGTCTGCTCATTAATTGGAATGAAATAGCTTTGAAAATTTTCATTCTACCATTTTTCATAGATTACAAGTATAGATATGTCTATTATTGACATTTTCTAGTTATTTTCAAGGAATGTATCAATAATTATTTAAGCAATTTACTTTTTTTCTCATTCATACCTCTCATACTGGATTTTATTTTCAACACAACAATATACTTCAAGTTTCCAAATCTCTCTAAAACTCAGATATAAGCACTCAGAAGATGTACTACATCTGGAGCATGGATGTATTTTCCCCGTTAAACCTGAGGAAGGGAAAAGAGGCACTGATACTAATTTTGCCCTGAAATTTGTCAAAGCTGTTCTGGATGTGGTGATGTCCTCTGAATCCTAATTTGGCATGCCATGCAGACAAGATAAGTGTGGGCCAAAACCACAGGGCCAACAAAATTTCAAAGTTCTCTTATGAAGTACTATGGTGCTGGAAGAGGTTAAGGACATGGTTACACCTGTATGAAGTCAGAGTGGCTGTTGAACAGCTGAATTATCTCCTGGTCTCATGTATGAGTGGGGGGACAGTCAAGTCCTGGTGCTTCCTGCTGGGGAAACAACCAGAAAACTGTGCTTTGTTAGGTGAGACTGTGCAGTTGACAAAACTGAAAGACAACTAGGAAATTCACAAACCCAGTAGGGAGTGAGTTATTATTTATATTCTCAATATTTTCTCAACAGGCTGATCCTACTTAATCCCTTCCAGTGTTATTCTTGGTCTAGAATAGAGGATAGAGTAATCTAAGAAGAGTAAGAATGCCATCAGTAGAGTAAGTAGCAGCAATCCAAGGACAGACTTTTTTTCCCTAAGTCTTCTGTTAATATTAAATTCTTCCTCAGAGAAAAAAGATATAAACAATATTAAAATGAATAATTACTTACAGAGCTATGAAGTGTTGTCAGTTTGATAATTCAAAAATATTCTTCAATATAGGCAGGAAAAACTGCTTAAAAACAAAAAAAACCCCTGGAAATGCTCCATTATCTAAACCTTTGGTGCTAGAAACAGTATTTATTGCTATGATGCTTAACATAATATTTATTTACTGTAAAGTTTCTAGAAACAATGATTTTTCATACATTCTGAGGCTTTTGCAGAAGGCTGACTTTGGAATCTATAAATATTTCTATTTTTAGTAGTCAAATCGTTGGTTGATATAAGGGAACTTCAGAGTTCTGCAAAAGAGATTAACCATAATGAGCACATTAAGGGGTCTACTGAAGGTTTTTCAGATGTCTGCAAATATAAGTTCTCTCAGATGAATAATATTAAAATACATAAATCTGTCTGCCTCACTGTCTTCAACAGAAATATCTGCAGACAAATTGCCATAACTAGCACAACAGAGTATCTCTATACCTGCTCACATCCTTTGGCACTGAACCTGTCACTTTTCTTCACATTAGTGTCCTGTTCAGATCATATCTGATGCAGATATGATCATGTTCTAAAAATTAGTCTTGCAGGTTTGTGCTTTGGCTGCTATTCAACAGTTTATACTTAATGAGGCAAATAAGCCAACTTCCCTGTTTTCCTTAGACAAAGTCACTGAAGTTGCCTGCAGCAGAAGTTCTTCGTGTAAATCCACTGGTAACTGCTTTGGAGCAGAAAAATAATGGGACAAAACTAAGCCTCTTTACATCTTTTTGTAAACACCGTGGACTGTAAGTAGTGGATCATACAGATGCAACTTCGGAGAATCATTTATAAGTGTCCTTTCCTTGCTTTCAGCAAAACCATTATCCAATCCCATTACTGTAAACTGTCTTCTAGTGATCAAAAATAATGATCCAGTTCACTTTACTGTCTAACCAAATGACTCCCTTTAATTAGAAAGGCATTAGCATTCCTAATTCTAATATAGTTGGTAGTTTTAATCTGCAGCTTTCTGAGTTTACTGAGTTTGCATTTTATGGTTCTACTCTTCAGTCTGGAGTTTTCACTTGCAAATAATTGCACACCATTCCTTGGACACAGAGTGAAGAAGTTTTGAACTTTTATTATATTGAGATGGCTTTGGGCTCCCTTTGGAATCTGCATGGTTATTTTATGAAGATCCTTAATGCTTAACAAGCACTACAGGAAATTTCAGTTAAATTAAGTTATGCTGGTGAAGAATAACAGAAGGACAAAACAAAGCTGTTTTAGCAGCTTGTGTTTTATGAGAAACAGAGGTAAGGGAGAAACCACCCACGCGTTCCCGGGTGACAGAAGCAGTAAGAGAGCGTATTCCCTTTGAGCTTTCCAGTGCTGTGATAATCAACAGAGCTAATAAAATGCAGCACTTCATGGGCTTTTGGCAGCAGGAGCCTTTAGAAGGACATAAAATTATTGCCAAAAAAGAATCTTAAAACCTTGGTTTTAAAACAAATATCCTGCCTGCTTTCTCTAGCAGCACTAAATTGTTCCTGAAGTTGTTTGTGTAATCTGCCTATCTCCCTTTATCTGGATTAGATAAAGGAAATGAGGTTATTGTATCAATGATCAAAACAGTGTATTAATAGCCTCCTTCTGGATTAGGCCAAAGATACTGTCTACATTTGATTTACTAAAGCTGGGAGAAAGCCTGCAGTGTTTGTGAATCCTGGGTAAGTATTCTGGGTATGGATGTGTGGTACAGAGTCGGCAGCGACATGCAGACTGCTGCAAATAACAGATGGTAATATTCAGTGTGAGTTGGTAAGGTTAGTCAGCCCAGCACAGCAGCCAAAATCTTTGCCAAGATTGTCTCTCTCTCTGAGAATGTACTCCTACCCATTGAGAAAAATGCTCTCACACACACTATTGCCATAAATATATGAGAACCCCCAATGCAAAATCTTTACTTTTTCTTGTTTTCCCTCCCAGGGAACTGCTCTATTCATTACCTGGACTTAATCTACTCCCTGCAGACTGAGCAGGCAACTAACTTTGCCAAAACAAATGTTTGCACAGGACTTCTTTAAACTGTGGCATTCAGCTATTGTTAGGCATGCACAGAGTTTATTTGGGTTAAAAATCCCACATTTTGGAGAGTGGAAAGATATAAAAAATAAAATTCCTTGCACTTACAGTACTTTAAAGAAAATGCTTGTGTTTACCAATTGACAGGACTGGTAGATATATAAAAAAGGCATCTTAATAGTAAGTATCATGGTATGATTAAGCTTTCAGAACAGGGATCAATAAATCTTAACAGGTCTCTGTACACCTCAATATCCGACTGTAAGGGGCAAATCTTGTGGAATGGCTGCAGAAACCCTGTGAGAAACTCCTCTCTTTTTTTTGCTTCTCCACAGAGCACCCTCTGCCTGGCTCCTCTCCTGATGTATTAGTCAGGTCCTGTGGTCTGATCACAGAATCACAGCAAATGGTGAACTGGGGACCTTAGAGCAGCATTGTTCTGCTGCAGATCTTTGCTGCTCCCTTTTATTGCTGGAGCTTGATCCAGGTAACAGCCATGAAGAAGAAAGGGATTTGGGGCCACAAAGTACAGCCCGCTCTATCCCTGGCCCATGCACAGAGAGGCACAAGGTTGTTAAGAATAACACAATAGGATCTGAGCCTGAAATGTTTAAAATCATTGTTAGAGAATTGCAAGAAGGCTGCTTCTGAAATGAGAGCTTAAAAGAAACTAAAACCAAAACATTTTATTCATCAGCCAAACAGATCCTAGTTATGAATTCTTTCAAGTTATTTCCTCTTGGCCAACCTAGTTCAGCTGGAGGGCTGCTGCAGACTGGAGGCACCATAACTACAACAGCTCACTCCAGCTGAAAGATTCAGGAAAGCAGAAACACAGGATAGTTATTCTGCATACTTAAAGCCAAGGTAATTAAACTGTGATGTGGAATTTTAACAGCTCAAGTCAGATTTCCTGGATAAAAATGAAAAATACCCCACCAAAAGCTGTGACCTAGAGTTGCATTTCCTCCATGAATTTGTTTAAAAATGTCAGATAAGCATAAAATTTGGCTGTGTAAAGGAAGGAACAATAAATACAAGTAAGTATGTAAGTAAAAAGTGTATAATGGCAAATTGATCAGAGGGGAGTTAGACTGATACATATGTTGGGTAATAGCATGAACTTTCCATGTTTTAAAGTAAGGCACTGCCAATTTTCCCCTGCAAGTTCTTTCTGGCAGGAAACCACTGGAGTATAGAGCAGTAACAAAAAAGTATGCATGACCTGCGCAACCTATATAGATTCAGGCAACCTCAATGAAATAAGACTCTTAATCAGAAAGATAAAGTGTGGAGAAAGCCAAAAATTGTAAAGGCTCTTACAGCAAGCCCATCTTGAGACTGAGGTTTCTCAGCACAAGTGAAACCAGGACAGTTCTGCTTGTGATGGCCAGGGCAGGAAGAGAATGGTCAAAAGAGAAAGAAGGGAGAGAGAAAGCTATGCCAGTCTAAAGCTGGCAGCCTTCAGAGTGGAATTGTTTCTTATAGCAATTAAAAAGTAGACTGGCCATGAATGTATACCAATTTATCCAGGGCTGAAGAAGTTTGTGAATTGGGAATGTAATCATCCCTCTTCATTTTCCATTCTCCTTTTCTTCTGGCATTAAGGATATCATCAGATAATCATGGAATATCTGAGGTGGGAATGCACCTCTGAAGACCACTTGCTGCAAAATCTCCTGCTCAAGCACAGCCACCCAGACCCAGTTGCCCAGAGGGATTTTGAATTTCTCTAGGGATAGAGACTCCACAACATCTCTGAGAAACCTGTACCACTGCTCAGTCACTCTCACAGTAAAAAGATATTTCCTGATTTTCAGAGGGACCCTCCTGTGTTTCAGGTTGTGCCCATTGCCTCTGGCTCTCTCACTGGACACCAGTGAAGAGTTTGGTTCTGTCCTCTTTGCAGCCTCTCCTGAGATGTTTGTACACATCAATAAGATCCCCTTGAGCCTTCTCCTATGCAGGCTGAAGGGTCCCTGCTCTCTCAGCCTTTCCTCACACGTGAGGTGTGCTGGAGATCCTTAATTACCTTTGCAGCTCTTTTCTGGACTTTGTTCATGTGTGTCACACACTCATGGAGCCCACATCTGGACACAGCACTTGAGGGAGAGACCTCACCTGTGCTGGGCAGAGGGAAAGGATCACCTCCCCCAAACTGCTGGCAACACTTTGTCTAATGCAGCCCAGGATGGCCTTCTTTCCAGCAAGGATGCATTGCTGGCTCGTGGTCAACTGGGTGTCCAACTCCAGGGCCTTTTCTGCAAAGCTGCTTCTCAGCAGGATGGACCCCAGCATCTCCTGCTGCATTAGGCTGTGTTCTCTCCTAGATGAAGGACTTGGCACTTCCCTTTGTTGAACTTCATGATGTTATATACTGGGACAGAAAAGAATCTGATCTATTATTTTGCCTATGATTGGAAACTTTACTTTTCTAAAAGCTTAGAAAAATGTTATTCCATTCAAATATACAAATACATAAAAAGTATACTATATTTCATGGAGAAATTTTTTTCTAACTCTTAGATACCAAAAAGGTGCTCAAATTTATTTTGTTTATATCTATTTTCTTCTACTGTGGTTTTTCTTTTTAGGATAAACTCAAACAAGATATGTAGTTCTGGTATGTATGAATGACTTGGTAAATATTCACTTTTACTGAAGCCACACTAACTTTTCTCAGGCAGACTGTATTTCTCAAGGTATCTACGAATTCTACACTTAGTTTGTACTTGTAGTAATTTCCTCAATAAAGAAGGCTGACTTAGAGGTTTCTTGATCCCAAAGGAACTTTTAAAAATATATCACATCTGTAATACCACAGATGCTACACTCCAGTCCTCAGGTGCCATAGGAACCTTAAAACAGAAGTTAGATGGTGCTGTTAGTAATTTAGCATCTTCATCCTTGAGATGTCTTAGAGCTCCTGGGGGAACATGATCTGGGTCTGGTGATGTTTTAGTGTTTGTTTTGTTGCTTTGTTCCATGTTCCTCCTGCAACCACTTCAGTTTCAGACAGGCCCTTTGCTGAACCCACTACAGGAAGGCTAAAAGAAGGGGAATTTCTCTTATTTTGACAGTGAATGTCAAGGCAAATAATTTGTGTAGTATTATATCCTGATAATCAGCTGTCCCTGCCTAAAGTCCGTGGGTTTATTCTGATGTGTGTGAAGGATTTAGTACTAGTTTTCATTTTATTTTCTTAGTACTAGCTTCAAATTCTGGTTTAGTCTGCACTGGTTTTATTTTCATTTGATATGCCTGAATTTTTATTAACACCTTTGTTACATTAATTAGAACATGCATGATTTCAGCAATTTGAAAGGTGTTTTCTTGTTTCTTGCAAATACCTTTCCTCCCATTCTATCTTGTTTTCATCCTTATTTAAGCCTTTCCTACTACAATACAATATGCAAATCACCTGTAAGACTTTAACTTTCTTAGCTCCTTCTTTCTACCTCCCTTTTCACAGGCTCCTTGCTTTTACATCACTCTGCTTCTTCATGACTCATGAGGAAGTGCATGAACTGGAAGAATTTTTTTGCTTGTGGAACCATTCTCTTTGGTAGTGGGGTGTATAAGGCCACAGACTTTAGCACCAATTCCTGTATGTTAAAATAACCACGATTCAATAGAAATGGGCTGGGTGACTTCTGAGTGATATTTGTATCAGCTGTGATGGAAAATGATGGTCTAGATATGATCTCCAGATCAGGAAGTAACTACCTAACTGCTGAAAACTGAGATGGAGTACCAGGGGAAATATTATCCTTTATGCATTTTCCATCTCATATATACCTCCCTAAGCATACCAATCACTAAGACAGGATTTTGAGGCAAATGGCTTTTTTGGTCTAACTCCATATGCTCATTTTTATAAAAAGTAAATCTGTTAAGAAGCAAATGCTTCATGGAGTGAGGTAAATTTCCCCAGAATTTGATTTCAGAGGAAAACAGCAGGAAAAGTTGTGATATTATATTCCCTTCTAGGGAACCTGGTTGCTTGATTGCCTTTCTGAAGTGTTTGCACACAAATGCACACAGCATGGGGAATAAACAAGAAATGTAAACCTGTGTTCTGTCACAGGGCTGTGATCTCACTGCAATTACAGAGACAGGATGGGACAGCTCACATGACTGGAATATTTTCATGGGTGGCTATGTACTTTTAGAAAGGACAGGTCAGAGAGGTGACTTGATGGAGTAGCTGTTTATGTGAAAGGGCAACTGGAATATATCGAGATCTGCCTGGGGACAGACACAAGATTTGAAGGTTTATGGGTGAGAAATAAGGGACAAGCTAATATGAGTGACACTTGTGGGTGTTTATTACAAGCCACCTGCAGTGACCATGGGAAGGTGGAACTCAGGATCCTGCACAGGGGAAGCAAATCAGTAAGCAGGACTAGAACTCTAAACTTCCAGAAAGCTACCATTGGCCTCTTCAAGGACCTGCTTAGAGGAATCCCATGGGTTATGACTCTAGAAGAGAAGGATGTCCAAGAGATATGTCCAATATTTAAGAACTACTTTCTCTATGGTAGTAGAGTGTATCTTCATGATAAAGGCAAAAGGAGCAGGAAACCTGCATGGATCAGCAGAGAGCTCCTGGTGTGTCTCAAAGGCAAGAAAGAAATCTGTGGGATGTGGAAAAAGGGACAGGCCAGGAGGGCTATGGAAACATTATCAAAATATGCAGGGATACAATGTGGAAGGCCAAGACCTACTTGGAATTGCTACTGACAACGTACCTCAAGGATAAAAAGAAGGGCTTCTACAAGTATATCTGCAGCAAAAGGAAGATTAGGGATAATGTTGAGGTGCTGCTGAATCAGATGGGTGTCCTGGTAATGGAATACACAGAGAATGTGGAATTACTGAACACCTTCTTTGTCTCAGTCTTTACTTCTGAGGATGGCTCTCAGCAGTCCCAGCCCTCAGAGGTAAGAGAAGAAGGCTGGAGAAAGGAAGACTTCCATAGAAGTTGGTCATAGAGGGTTGGGTTAGAGGTCAACTAACCAGACTTAACACTGATAAATCTGTGGCCTCTGATGGAATGCACCCATGGGTGCTGATGGAGCTGGCAGATGTTGTTGCTCTGCTGCTCTGCATCATCTTTGAAAAGTCAGAGAGAACAGGGGAGGTGTCTGAGGACTAGAGGAAGGACAATGTTTCTCCCATCTTAAAGAAGGGCAGGAAGGAGGACAAGGGAAGCTACTGGCCAGTCAGCCTCAACTCCAGTCCTGGAAAGGTGATGGAACCAAGCATTTAGAAGAAGGCAATTAGGTGTAGTCAGCATGGATTCACTAAGGGGCAGTGATGCTTGGCCAATCTGGTAGCCTTCTATGATGACATGGCAGGATGGGACAATGAAGGAAGGGTAGTGGACGTTGTCTGCCTTGACTTCAGGAGGGCTTTTGACACTGTCTCCCAGAACATCCTCATAGGTAAGCTCAGGAAATGAATGGACAAGGTGGGGTGGATCAAGAACTAATGGTAGAACTCAGAGGGTCAAGATCAGAGCTCAGAGGGTTCTGATCTGTGGAGCAGAATCCAGTTGGAGGTCTGTAGTCAGTGGTATGCCTCAGGGATCAATACTGGTCCCAGTCTTATTCAACTTGTTTATCAATCACCTGGACAAAGGGATTGAATGTGCCCACAGCAAGTTTGTTGATGATACAAAACTGGAATGAGTGGCTGATACACCTGAAGTCTGTGTTGCCATTCAGTGGGATCTTGATAGGCTGGAGAGTTGGGAAGAGAGAAACATAATAAGGTTCAACAATGTCAAGTCCAGGGTCCTGCATGTGGGGAGGAATAACCCCAAGCACCAACCATTTGGGGGCTGATCAACTTGAAGTTTTGCGTGTTCCAGAAGCATTTTTCATCCAATCTCTTCCTTTTAGAAATGTGTCACTATGGTCAGCTTCAGTCCTTTCAGAGCATCACAGATCTTACAATCTTGAAAAACTTTCACAAATCGAAACTTTCAAAGACTTGAGAATACAAACAACACAAAGTCTCAAGAAAACACAAAATATAAAGTCCTTTCTGGCATATAAGAAGAAAATTGGTTATATCAAAACAAAAGGCTACTGTCTATTGTTTTCTTGCAGTTTCTACTATAAAAGCATTAGGGCAAAACCAGATGAAGAAATGCCAATTTAAAAGTAAGTTACAACCAGGATGCAACTTGAAATGCCTTTGTCCTCTATAGCGGACTGCCCAGTCACGCTTCACTGAGCTTGATCACAGCTTGATTTCACCTTTATGTCTAAATTATGGTTCTTTCCTTGAAGGAGCCTGCTTAGCTTACCCATCTTTCATTCTGTTAATGATGGATTTAGAAGCTTTTTTCTTTGTTTGAAAAGGTATTTGATTATAAATCTCAGCTGACATTGAGGCTATTTGATGGCCATCAGTTTGAAGGGACACACACAGTTTGTTGTGATTGTGAGATGTTTCTGAAGGTCTGCCCATATAATCTGCCAGGCCACTAGGCATTCCTATGAATTTGGGATGTCCTGTTTATTTGACCTATTTTGGAATGTAAAAATTCTTAATTACATAGTAAATTTTAACAATTAACTATGACATGTTTATCAATGTTTATTCCTAACTCCTTCAGAAGGTTTCTTGCTCTCCTGCTGTTTCATTAGCCACAATGTTGTACTGACTTTAATAAATACAAGTAAATAACATAGTTTCATTAGACGATTATATATTTTTCAACATACATATCTATATCCTCATGAAGAAGAGCAGAAATTTGATTATTCTTAAACGGCACTATCTGACTTGGAACAGGTTAGCATAACTGAGAGGAAAACTATGTTTAAATTAAAATGCAACACTTTAAAATTAAACTTTTAAAGTAAATGGACTTCATTATGTCGTGTGAACACTTACATTGCAGGAAAGGCTCGTTACTTTTACTGAAAGAGCTCTCATCTTAAACTCCCAGGAAACAAGTAATTACTCATGTTATTGCTTGGCCTGTACTGGGGGACTTGAGCATATCCCTGGCAGGAAACTCACTGTGTAGACTTAGTTTATATGGGGTTTTCCCCATAAGAGGAGGGATAATGTAGCTTATTTTAAAACCAGTTTAGTAATGACTAGTAATTTTTTAACTAGTAATTACTAGTAAAACTAGTAATGACTTGGGTGCAGGTATCCAAACTGACAGGCATGTTTCAGAATCCACAGTGCTGAGTTAGTTTCCCTCCTGCTGTCCTGCCTTACTTAAAAGGAAAGCTTTATTTCAAATAAATCAATTTTTTTTTGGGTAAAAATTGTCAGAAATGCTGGATTTCCCCTTGCTTTTTGTCAGGATGTGAATTTTGCCTTCAGAGCTTCCCCCATTTTCTGTGAAGCCCTAAGCCAGCTTTGCCCGTCTGGCTATAAAGCTGTTACCCAGCTGTCAGCTTGTACAGTGATACTTTTAATAGCTCCAATATCTCAGGCTGAGTCTGTTCAGGCTTCCAGGAAAGATGTGTTCTGCCTTGGATGTGCTCAAGTGCACGTCAGTTACTCCTTGCTACCCATCAACATATCTATTCACTTGATGGCTTCCCTTCCAGCTGTGAAAGAAAAAAGTGCAACTCTTCAAGCGTCACCTCCATTTATTGACTCCTAAGACTTGCATCTTGCCTACTTCTTAATCCTTATACCTTTTGTCTTTTTCTCTACTGTTTCCTCTTAGTCTGTCTCCTTCCTCTGCCCTTGCTCAAGTGTATACCTTGCAGCACAGGATGCCATGCTGCTACCTCCATAGCATGGTCCCAAAGAAACACAGATTCTTCTTGTCTCCCTTGGTTTTGGAATTGAAATTAGTGTTTCCAAGACTTTCCCTCTCATAGTAAGGAATGAATCCTAGCTTTAAAAAAACCCCTAAGCCCCCAAAAAGACTGCCTTTCTCATATAACTGCATTAACAAAAAGATAAAATACAAAAAGGCATACCAGAATACTCATGTAAAAATGGAAACACAGCTGCAATATATCAATAGTGGTTTTCATGCTGGAAGGAAAAAAAATTCTTCTTGGAAAAAAATATAGAAAATGTCGTTCAATTTGGACAATTTTTAAAAAGAAAAATCTGTCACAATATAATGGCCATTTACAGTTGGGGGACTCTTTAAATGCTCTTTGCCTCTGTTTTTTTATTCCTTCTTCTACATTAGGGCAAGTTGGTTTATGTCCCCAAAATACAATAATTTCTAATTGTAATAATTTTAACATGTACATAAACCCTTGAGAGACACTGACAAAATGTGTACATGGGTCTAATTTAATATCAAATTTCAGATGTAGAATATGAGTCAGCCAGCTCATCAAGTACATAGTTTGCTTGAAGTCAGGGATAACTTCAATGACCTTAACAATCCTATTAGCAGGTTTACCTTGATTTTAAACCCACCAATGTCTCATTAAAATAAATGACACTGACTATAAGGACTTTTAACTCGCAGCCCAGGCAGATATTACATGATTAATCTTTAGTGGGTCAAGACCACAATATTCACTATCTGAAAACTTTATCACTTATATGCAATAAGATATACAATTAAGTATAATTATAGGTTCTCATGTGTGGACCTACTAAAAAAAAATTAAAAAAATACATATTCCTGCATTGGAATAGTATTGAAATAATCTATTTAGCTTGTACATAGAATATGTTTTCTTTTCTCATGCTGCACAAAATCATCCCTTCATCAGACACTGACTGACCAGGATTCCCCTCTCCTACATCCTTTATTGGAGATTAATACATCTTTTATAGTTGCAACAGCTATGAAAGAAAAATACTATAATGATTTTAGAGGAAATGTACATTTGTTTCAGAACTTCCAGAACATATATTTCATACCTTGCAGTGTGAGTGCATTCACAGCTTTGAAATCTACAGCCTTTTAATGACTCTTTCTAGTGCCTTATTGCAGTCATAAATTTTGTAACATTGGATGGAACATTTCTAGGTGGGTTGTCGATTAGGAACTCAATAGTTTAATGTGCTGTGCTCTTTACATAATGCACTGTGCTAACAATCAGATAGAATTTCCTAATTAAATGTGGTACAAGTTGAATAATGCAGGTATTAGTAAACCTGTGTAACTCATGCAGGAGCAAGGCATGCCAAATTATAAATGATGATCACTGGAAATTGAAACATAAAATGTGCAAGTTTAATTATCAAGAAACAGTCATTTAAATGTAGGCTTAATTTCTATTTTAAACTCACAGAATGTATGCAGGTAAGAAGAGTAGTATTTTTTAGCATACTACATGATTTTAATCTGATACTTCCCAACTGAGCTTAGTCACTGGCAAGGTTTTTAACCACGGACAGGCTTAATTTTTTTTCACATTCTGGGCTAAATTCGGTCTGGGATTTCCAGAATGCTGGGTGACTCCATTCTGGATTGCAGGCAAAATCTGATCCGAGTTTTCTGTCATGCCAGCCAACTCCATTCCGTACTCTGGAAGAAATCTGTACTGGATTTTCCCTCCAACTGGGCTGACTCCATTCTGTACTCTGGGAGAAATCCAGTCCATGTTCCCCCCCCAACCAGCTTCCATATTCCAGAAGCAATCCAGTCTAGGTTTTCCCTCCAACTGGGTGACTCCATTCCATACTCTGGGAGAACTCTGGTCCGGATTTCCCAGCATGCTGGCCAACCCAACTCCATTCTGGATTCCGGGAGAAGTACGGTCTGGGTTTTCCCTCCAACTGGCCAACTCCATTCTGTACTCCCAGACAAATCCAGACCAGGTTTTATGGCATGCCAGCCAACTCCATTCCATACTCCAGGAGAAATCCGGTCTAGGTTTTCTAGTATGCCAGGTTAATCCATTCCGGATTCTGGGAGAAATCCGGTCCGGATTTTCCCTCCAACCACCACTGGCAATAGGTTTCCTCTTTTGTTAAAGGGATTTTGTAAGTTGTAATCATCATTTTTATCATTTTGCTCATGTTTCCCTGTTTAGTTAAGTGTCTGCAAAATCCATTAAGGAAGTCTTCATAGTAAGAAAAAACAGGAGAGTTGTGGGAAACCTAAAAACCCCCTCATGGAAACTTCCAGGCGTTGCCCTGGGAAGATTTCCATAGAGCTCCCTGCCTAGGCTGAGAGAGAATACTTCCTTCATGGTGTCTTGCAGAACTACTGCCAATCTACTCTGGATTGTTTCCCTCATTGGTCACCTAATCCTGCTCTCCCCAGTTGTTCATCCCTCATACTCCTCTGTAGGTTACTGCCCCTGTGCCCTCAGATCATTGGCCACTGACCCCTTACTTAACCCCTGAGCAGCACATGGTCTCCATCTTCTGTCCCCAATCCAGCATGCTGAAATAAACCCTGCTGGAACATGTCATACAGGAGGCCCTTCCTGTCCTTCCTCCTTTGAGGCGTGTATGTGTGCATGGACTTGAAATGACTGTCCTCGTGACGTGCTACGAGTGGATTCTGAAGGAGATGCTTTGAGAAGGTAGCAGCATTTTACAATCCTGTTACAATGCTACAAATGGTGAAATCCGCTCCTGGTTTTCTGGCATGCCAGCCGACTCCATTCCACACACCGGGCAAAATCTGGGCCGGGTTTTCCCTCCAACCGGCCAACTGCATTCCATACTCTGGGCCAAATCCTCCCTAAGGAGGGGAGGAACCTGGGACAGTGGCAAAGACCCAAATATCATTCAATGCCATTTCATGTCATTGTCAGGGCGTTCCTTCTAGTGGAGCAACCTTGGTGGATGGAGCAGTGGGGCAGTCCTGGTCCCAGCCACACACTGTCTTTTATATGCTTTCGTTATCATTGTTGCTGTTACTGTTCCTTTTCTTATCTCATTGCTGTTTCCAGTAAACTGTTCTTATCTCAGCTGGTCATCTTTTCCTTTTGTGCCTCCAGATCTCCTCTCTGGCCACCCATAGGCAGCAGGGGGGGAGGGGAAGTAAGCAGGAGGCACTGTGGCTTTGGAGTCCCACTGGAGGGGGCACTAAATACCATTCCTAAACCACAAGGGTCAGGAAAAATCCAATAAAGCTCCTATTACAGGAGCTGTGAAGGAAATGCAGTCCACAGCTCAGGAGGCTACAGTGGAGAGGCAACCATTAAGTGCTCTGTGACAGACAGGTGCCTCTGATTGCTACCCAGCTATTGATCATTACCTTCCTAAGGCGCTCCTAGAAGTAACCAGGTGGAAAATTTCTGAGTATACCAGCTCTAAGAATGGTTATCTGTCTTGGAAGTGGCCAAGTAAGTAACAATTGTCCACAAGGTATCAGTAACTACTAAGAATTCTCACCTCTCTTGTAATTTTTAACAGGTAAAAATTCATGGATTATCACAGTATTGAAATCACACACATTTTAAATGGTATCCAAACCAAATAATGTCAGAAGGATTGCATAACAAAACACGGGACCACTATGTTTTAGCAATGCAACATACAATTTAACCTGATGTAACTGAAAGTTAGGTTTCCTGTTGGATGGGACAAATATGCTCTGCAGGAGTTGATGCTAATGCAAATGTTTATATTAATTTTTTAATCGATGTGCATTCATATGAATTAAAGTCTGAACTTTAGAGTGAACATATATGAAGCAATATGAATATACATAACACAAATATGTTCATAAGTGCTTAGATTTGATGGCTCTAACAACAAAACTCTTACAAGAACCATTTTTTTCTGCAGAAATTAGAGGTGTTTATAGTGACATTGAAAGAAGCAAAGAAGATTGTTCTTCTGATGCATTAATTGCTTATTTTCTCATCCTTATTACAAGGATGTTC
Organism: Hylia prasina; assembly: GCA_013397195.1. Classification (NCBI taxonomy): domain Eukaryota; kingdom Metazoa; phylum Chordata; class Aves; order Passeriformes; family Sylviidae; genus Hylia; species Hylia prasina. The sequence continues at coordinate 1,899,211 of VYXD01004382.1, read as the reverse complement.
AATAGCTAATCAATAAATTAAGTAATTAACTTAGGCTGTCTTTAATTATTCTGTCATTACGTTTCGCTCAGGCTTGCATGACAGCAATCCTGTGGCATGCCAAAGCACTGAAGATGCAGTAATGATTTGCATATGTATATGAGTTTGTAGATGTGTATCTGTGTGCTCAGGTGTGTTGGCTAATTTTTAAGTCCCTTGCACCATCTGAAAAGAAATATTTGAAAAGTAAGGGTTTACTGAAGAAGCTTTAATGCAGAATAACTTTTACTCAGAGATGGATAAACATTATATTTGTATAATATAAATGCTATCAATGGCAAGTATTAACTGAATTTTTTAACTTGATCGATTAACCAAAATAATTGCTAATATAATGGATTTGGAATGTTCTAAGATGACTTCAAAAGACTCTGTTGAGCTTTAGATGAGGTCTTCAAAGAAGTGAAATGACATTGACCCTTCCATTCATGACATTTTAAGCTATCCTATTGGAAAAGCTATTGACAGTTTGCAGTGCTAGGCTCTTTCAGTAATCCTTGTATTATTTATGTATGTGTATTTATGTATGTATCTTAAAAATTCAAGATGCCGATAATTAATTATTAAAGATTAAGGTGCATTATTTTAGACTATAATGATGTGGTGAAGATACATTAGTAGCCGAGATATTATCTGGTCACTGTTACTAAATGTCCATTCCTGTCTAACAAGTTATGTGTCCAGCTGACAATATTTTATTTTCCCTGCTTAAACATTTTAATTTTGTAAAGTTTCTCTGAACTATTGTACTGTTGCTTTTTAAATGTCTACATTAGGCTAAAATTTCTGTTATTCAACACTTAAGTAGACGAAGAGGATAAGCTTTAAAGAATAGCTACTGTTCTTAGTATACTTACAATGTTGTACTATTTATTGTTATGGACTGATCTGCAATTTTTAAAAATCAGCACAGAAGAGGTGAAAATAGAAGACAGCTGTCCTTCACAAAGGGACTTATTTTCCACTGCAAACATATATAATTATACTTAATGAATGAATGTAGAATGAAGAGTATTTAAGAATTAATATTATGAAATAAAATACTGCATAACAATTTATGGCATACTAAGCATATCCATAATTAAATATTTTAGTTTAATGTGGTAAGTCATAGGAAAGAACATTAATTGTAACACAGTCATTGACCACGTACTGTCAAAAACTAACTTTCTGAAAGACCATGAAAATGATTTTTGCTAATCTGTTTGCAAAAGCAAACATGAAGTGTCCCTAAATTTCTTTGCACACAAGTTTCCTGTATATTCTGTTGAAAAAATACATATGAAGGCTAAATGCTAAGTGAGTGTTTTGCCTGTGTGATGCCAGTAGTAGATGATAATCCCTACTTTTGTTAGCTGAAGGTACGTATGAAGACAGATGAATATACTGTCTTTATTCTGTACCAGCCATGATAACACAAATCTTCTTGTGCTTCCATCACTCTCACTGCTTTGCTTGGTCAAAAATGTGTTTTTAAGTAACATTACTTAACTGCTCATCTCCTGCTCAGTGACACAATCTCATGAGTCTCAAGAGTTTATTATACAGTCAGTTAATGAACGAGGAGCTACTTGAATCAGGATTTCTGCTGGATCCCAGGGGTTTCAAAAGAGGTTAAATGCACTTTCTCAATGCAGACTCTGCCTTTGAAATCTCGAGAGTACTGCTGGCTGGAAGCTGCAAGTGGGCAGGCCTTGCTGTGTGTGCCTTGCCTTTCTACCTTGTCCCAGCTGTACACTCTAGATGGCTCCTTGCTGTCATTCAGCTCAGTATTCCTTCAGATTTTATGTTTTTGCGTAGTCATATTAAAGCAGGTGAGACTCATAATAAGGGGGCAAGATTTCTGAAACCAAGAGCTTGGCTACACAGCAGGAATTGATGTCAAGTAAGTCTTCCCCAGGCAACTTTGTCAGGGCTTTCTATGCTTAGACCACACATGAGAATCATAGAAGCACACACATTTCTATCCAGACAGCTAAGGACAGAGGATTCCCTTTATCTGAGAAAACAGAATGACAAAAATATCGGATGCTACCACGGGAAGTTTCTTGATCAAGTAATCATCAGAAAGCCTTGTGCAGTCCTGTGGGGGTTTTTTTTTTGTTGTTTTGGTTTTTTGTTTTTTTTTTTTTTTTTTTTCTACAAAGTCTCATGAGGCAAATGACTGACTTGAGTCTGTCGTGGAAGGAAATCCTGGATAAGGTGGAGCTGGAACAACACAAAAGATTCAGCTGGTTTTTTGCAGTCTAGTGTTTCCAAGGAGGTGACAACTGCTGAAGCCACTTGTTAATGTAGTAACACAAAATAGTCTCCACAATCGCATTAAGCTCCAGAAGTCTTTGGCACAATGTTCTAACTGGAAATTGTTGGCAAATAGCATTGAGCAATGGTAAGATGATGAAGGGGCAATATTAAAGCAGTCTTGATAAATCGTGTAACTTGATTGTTTCAGTCCTTCACTCATCAAAGTAAAAAAACAGCCTTTACTTGTAGAAACTGATTTTTGAAATTAAAAACTTGAAAAATAATTGCAGAATAGTTCTACAAAGAATTTAATGGCTTTTCTTAATAGTGGAAATTTTACCCTGTGTTCAGGGCAAAACACTGTTACACTGCAAAGACCTCTGCAGAACAGATTGTGAAATGAAAGCTAAAACTAGCATTTATAGCCTATAAAACAGCATTTGTACTGTTCTCTCATAATTGCACGAAAGTTATGTATATTGGTTTGCTAGGAAATACTGGGACAATTCTACATATCCTTTTACCTGATACTATTTCTACCAAGGTTACTTACTCATTACCAAAATATGACCCAACTTTCAGTTCATGATTTTAATTATATGCAAGTACATGGTTATTCCATGCAAAATAGTTTCAACAGCAAGCAGCTCTGTAGCTCAGAAGAGTTTCAGTCTCTGCATTTAACAGCAAGCTCTTTGACGATGCATGAAGTTGCTCTCTTAGGGAGAATGGTCTGTATGTACAGTTTAATTTCTTTTCAACACAGTTCCGTAACATCCCGACTCTTGTTTCCAAGGCCCAGGCACAACATGAGACAGTCCTGCTCTCTCTTAGGGTGAAACTGCAGATTTCCTTCCTGGTTTAATTTCGGAAGTTACATGCAGCAACCTTGGCCTCCTGAGTGCTGCTCAACCCACTGTACCTAATTTGTAACTTGAGCAATGTTTTACGTTTTAATGTTGTATTGAAGAACAAAGATCATTTTTCTTAATAAAACAGACATGGTTCAAGGAAAAGAACATTTAAGAAATGGCAGTCAGATGCTCACATCGCAGCCTATTTATTCAATCAGGTATAATCTTTAGCAGAAGTTAGTGATTTTGATTTAGATTCAACAAAGATTTTTCAGAGAGGGTTACTCAGATTTCAGACTGGGAGTGAGGACAGCAACACAGTTCTGGAACAGTTTCCACAAGAGACTCAACGAGACCTGCATCCTGACACTTTTAAGAAATTTGGTTTTTTTGCTCCCCTGAACTTCAGAAAGTATGATACGGAGACACTTCATTCTGCGAGGGAGTCCTTGGATCTGTTTAATAAAATTAGTATATCCCCATGTTCCACATAGGCTGCAGAAATAATTCTGAATGCCTCACTACCTTCCAGGAGAATGTCGTTATAGGAGCTATGTTATGTATTATCAGAGCTCAAACAAAATCTATGCCTGCTGTCAAAAGTGATTGCTTGCTTATGGCTGTGCTCCTCATTCTTCCATCACCTGTAAATTGTGGGTACACAGGCCCTGTAAATATGAGCTGTGAGAAATAATAGTATTGCAGGGGTACTTTGCATCCCAGAGAGGCAGAGGCTCAGGTTTATTCTCATCTGTGAGCAGCTGGATAACTCAGCTCTTTTATTAGTAAATTGGTTCACACTGGCCAAATAAAGTCTGACCTCTCACCTTCCTTCTTCTCTTGGCCTTGGCTAATGTGACATGTGCTCCCTCCTCAATGAATTATCCATAGCTGCAGGACCAGTGGGGCCAGCCTTACTGCAGACCTTGTAACAAGCTCTTCTAATATTGACACTGCTTGCACTGGAAACACCATGGGTTTTGCCAGGAGAGTTTGTAGGGACTTCCTTGAATGCACTAAGCTGGGTGAGAATTTAAGATTTTGATGGTTTATTTCGTGGACACATATCAGTGAGCCAAAGTAGTATACTTGCAAAGATATTTTATGTGTAGGTATAACCAATGTGAACCTTGTAGAAATAGGCAGAAGAGCACCAAAAGAAGTGTCTCTGGGTAAAATGCTTTGTCATTAATGCTGTAAGATTAAAACCGGTCCAGGTCTAAACTCTCCTCCTTCCTACAGTCAACTCTTTCCTTGCTGCCAGCACAGTTAATGGCCCACGTTTCATGCCTTAGACAAAACCTTTATGCCTTCCCCACCTGCCTTCCTGCCAACCTGCAGGAGCTGCCCTCAGCCCCTCCAGCTGCTATGATAGTTCTCTGTGTCCAAGGCCTCCAGCACTCAGTGGAGTCAAGGAGGGAAACAGAAAAGGGTGAGAAACTCTCTGAACCTTGTTAAAGAAATGTTAGGGCGTAATTTGTGTTGGGCAACACAAGCAAGCATTATAAAACATCTCTGCTTTTTTATCTCAGACTAATATGAATTTGTGCTGCAAAATGTCATTTCACTGCTCTTTAGAGAAGAGCATGTGTGCATGGGCTTATGGTCTCAGAAGTACATGTTAAGACACTTAATGCTCGCATATAAGTACCTATATTTGGAAAACTTATGACCTTTAATATGGTACCTCTTTCTCTTCTTGCTTTTATTAAGGATTTTTCATGATGTTACAGATAATTGAACACAAGATTAATTCAATCACCACTTTATTAACAAGAAAAATCACAAAAAGTAGGCCAGAGTTTTCACCGAGCAGCCAAGAATTTCCTGTTTTAGCTTGCCTTGCAGTATTTTATGGCAAAACTGATTGACATCCTTCTGGTTACTATTTACTTAAATACTAGCTTTCTATCAGAGACTAAACAAAGTATAATCCCTACAGAAACCTGAGCTGCTTATATTAAAGTCAGATGGGATGTAAAATGGAGAGTTTCTGTTATTTTTGGCTCAGTAATATACAGTTATGGTAATTTCCACCAGCATACTCAGTGCCTTATGCTTTTGTGACAAAACAGGAGAGGCCTTTGCTTGGCTGTTCCTTTTCCATTAGTGACAGGATGACTTAAACATGTTAATGCAGCCTAGAGACTTTCTGTCTCAGAGATAGCTTTGCTTGCACTTGGGAGATAGAGGAAATGTGTGGAGGGTTTTTTAATGCCAAGTTCTTAATTATGCACCGGGGCACATAGGTACATGTACATAAAAGTTGTTATTTCTCCCCAGTGGCCAACATCTTCTTCAGTTTAATGGCTAATTCCAAGAAAGAGGTTGCTAAAACCTTGCTGGTAGCTGCAGGTTTAGCCAAGTTCAGCTGTTTCTTAATAGAGGCTCATAAAGCACTGACTGGGCAACTCAGAGAACAGCAGGGAACCAGGGTACTCCTTTGTCCCCTACTACATTAAACATTCCTATGAATGTCAGGTATGGGTGAAAGAGAGATAAAATCTTTTACCAGAGTCTCCAAAACTCTACTAAGAATAAGACTGGTTTTGAAAGTAAATATAAAATATAATAATTCATTATAAAAATAATTCAAGTAATGTCATTGTTACATATATGTGACTAGATCTGCTGAAAGAATGTTATAGGATGAAAGTTAAGGGATTTTTTAAATATGTATTTCTATCCTTTACAATCAGCTTGGCAGGGACAGTGAATGAGAAACAAATAAACTTGCTTTGCATGCTGGCGGAGATGATGTTGGATTTCTTCTACTCATGCTACCAACATGTGAAGTAAGAAATGGTATACCATGTTTGCAGGAAGAAAACAGGTCTTGTAATTTCTATTTCCACTCAGCATAGAAAGTGAGAGAAAAAAATTAGAATGGAATTAAACTTTTTTTCTTCACCTGAAGGAAAAAATATGAAGAGGACTTGTGTAATTTCTTTTCCAGAAGAGAAATTTAATAAGAGAGTCATATTAAATTTGTCAGAGCTAAGTAATAATACTGTTTCTGTTGTCATATGCATTCTTAGAGAGAAAACATAAAGTTTGCCTGTAAAACACATTTCCTGAGTCACAATTGCCATTAGCTTGAATCATAACTATTCATATCTTAGAACATTCATTTGAACTGTTGGCATTTTCTAGCATCTACTAATGATTTGCAACATAAATGTTGTAGAAAGATATTGTTCTTTCCTTTAAACAATTGACAATCAAAATTGAATATTTAATATTCAATCATAATTGAACATTAAATTGAATAGAATTCACATTTATTAAGCAACTGACATCTACTTCAGTAGACTATAATTAGCTTATGACACATAATGAAGTAGTTTACAACATTAATATGCCATTCAGATGAGGGAGTAGTAAGTTCTGTGCCTCCCAAACCAGCTGGTCACCCATGCCGAGATAGAAAATACAAGGTTTGAGATGGACTGCTTGGTGTGTCTTAATATTAACTTCTCTTAGGGACTTGAAATATTTTCAAGTTTATGAAAATTATGTGATGAGTAATGCACTGACAAACTTGCAACTGGGCTTTGCAAAATATCAAAGCCTTGCTCTGGAGTAGGATAATTACATAGACAGGGTGAAACCTTGACTGCATTACCACTGAACAGTTTGCAGATAATACAAGTACTACTATGTAATTGCTCTATGAATTTTAGAGAGCAGTGTCATTGCTGCATACTGTATTTTGGCTTTGTCATGGTGTGGAGTTGAATGTAAACACAGAGCAACTTAAAGTGAAAAAAACAGCTAAGTTTGTTCCATTTCACATCACCAAGCACTGCTCTCTCAGAAAGCTTCCTTTTCACAGGGGATGGTTCTGATCATGACTCATCAGCTGGCTGAATAAAATCTAAACAGATAAGAGAAAAAAATCTTTTATACGACTTAATGGCTATGAGAACCTGCTAATTCTGCTGCATATTATTGCAAAGTTTGTGTAAGACCTCTGTTATTGGGTTGATTCAGCTCAGAGGGATGTGATATTTTACTTTTATGACTCTGTATAATCCTTTGCCCTGAAGTTGAAAATGCATTGTCCCCTGACTCACAATAAGTGATGAATTACGAGGTAGTGCTGCCAATTTTCCAATACACACAAGATGAGAGATATAAACAATCATTTCCTCATAACAGCAACATGAACTAAACTGGGTTCAACAGAACTGAAGGAAAACCTGCAAAACAGCAAAACTTATTTTTCCCACAGACTGTGATTCAGTACCTCCTTTGGGCCCCATATTTGAAATTTTGGTTATAAAAAATGCAGTATTCATTTCAGTAAGACATCAACCAATCAAGGCCAAGTCTGAATAGCATTAATCTGTGAATAGGAACACTTATGTACCTATATGCTTGAACATACATGCATTAGTTGTCAGTATTATTAATATTCAACAGTGTGACAATTCAGAACCACAATTTCTTAAGCCCTTATGTACCTCCTCACTGTGATTTCTTAATTGTAGGTTGAACATTCAACGTCTTAAATGTAAACCAGAAAGATCTCTTTCTTTTGCCTCAAGTTCAGTTTGTGCTAAAAATGCCAAGAAACCTTAAAAATATTTTCTTTTTCCTCAGAACCTTAGTCCTGCATTGTATTTCAAATGCTGCTACAACAAAACTACAGCATGTTTATTGCTGTCTTAGAGCTTTATTAAAATTAGATTAGTAGTTAGTGGCTGCAGTGTCGAAAAACCTTATGTCTTCACAACTCTTGCCTTTGTGGTTTGTAGAAGCAAAAATTCAAATTGTCCTATAAACTGAGACACATGGAGAAAAAGGATACCTTGTAGGTCAGTAGGGGAAGAGCTAGAGATGTGTACTGATACAGCCATATGCAAAAATACATATACGCTAAAGCCTGCATGTTCAACCCTTGGGAAAAACCCACCCCACCTTTTTCTCTGCCTTCACTATATGTTTTCTGGAGCAGCAAAAGTCATAATTTTCCACCATGATTGACCCTGTAGTTTCTCTGCATATGTGAAAGGGTGTAACCTTCCTTCATTATTACTCATAGGGACCACCATATTATCCACAGCTTCTTCTCCTTGCTTAACAGGAATTGAATTCTCTGTGAAGAACCGGGTTTCTCATGAGGAGAAGAGGGGGAGAAAAGTGATTTGCAAGTCAGAGTGAAGGTGGGATTTGAAAGAGAGCTAAAAATCAAGACCAAAACTAGTGATAGAATTTGAAGAACAAGCCATACCACTGCAGGCAAATAGGAAGCGAAGATTATTGACTAAGATGCTATGATTGGTCTGAAAAGAAGACTGCAAAATAACAAACTGAAAGAAGATATTAGACTATGGGTGTGAAGTAACTAGCCAGGAGAAAGGGGTGACAAAAACAGTGAAACTTACAGGATTTAGTGAAAAGAGCCTTTTCCTCCTTTTGGAGGAGAAGTGGGAAGGGTTAGAAAAAAGTCCATAAAAACAGGCAATCCAGTAACAAAAACTTAATAATAGAAAAGCAGATAAAGAAAAGAAGGGAAAGGAGATAATGATTTAAGCCACCTTTCCTTTTTAGCAGGCCAAGATGATAAAATCTGCCAAAACCCTTGCAAAATGCAATATTGATTCTAATCTACGGATTTGGAAGTAATGAATTCCCTTCACACTTATAAGAAATAAGAAACATTGTGCAGAGCAAAGATAAGTAGGCAATTTTGGAAAAGACTACCCAGGCAAAAAGCAACATGAGTACCATATGTCTTCTGACATGCAGCAGAGATGTGGATGAGCAGCAGGAAATTCATACTCCAGTGCGTGGCGGAGAGTCTTATGGAAAATAATTTTTACTAGATTGCTGTGCATGTGATTGTAAAATATTGCATGCAAAAAGGAGGAGGCAAGATACTGCAGGTGCCAGTGACTTATTGAGGAAACACTAAAAGAAAGTTGGAATTTGAATGTTTGCCTTCTGCACACACAGATTGTCTCCAAGACCTGTCTGCATCACCTATTGTAGCGATTCTCATTATCAGGCTAATTTTTGTGAAGCAACAATTTTTGCCTAGGGTTTTTGTGTTAGGGTGAAAAGAAGAGGGCAGAATAAGGAGCTGAAAGAAGCAAGCTGAGAGATGAAAAGAATAGGATACACCGGAAAAACACAGGATATTTGTATTTCAAAGGCATCCCCTTCAAGCAAAGTTGTTTTACCTAATCTTGTTTGCAAGCTTTCTGTGGGCTCAAACTGAGACTTAGGTGCTGTTATCCATGGCAGAGAGGCAATGTAGAAAATTCTCTACCATTCTGGAATTCTGGATGTGAAAAACATGTAATGGCAACAAAGCACTGAGAGTAGATACAATCACTATACCTTCTAAGATCCAGTACTGGTAAGGTAAGCAGGACCAAAGTAGGGGCACAAGCATCTGTGCATGCAAATTGCTGCATCACTGAAGCTAAAGTAAGAGGCAGTATTGTGCATAGCTTTGTAGATGTTCTCATATTTTACCCAGAGGAAGTTTATAAGGTTTGTATTTAACTCCAACACTCATTTAAAAAAAAAGTTTTTCCAGTAAATAGCATCTGTAAAATCTTCCAGGTAAAAATGATCAAGCTAGCAATACTTTTCATTTCATGCAGTCACTTTTCTTATCTCAGGTAAGAAGCCAGAGCAAAGAGCCTTTCTTTATAGTCAGCAATGATATTTGAACTAATTATGACTACCTTTATATACTTTGTTTTTTTCATGCAAACGTCCACAGATACAAGGAAATTTTGCCAAAGAAGAAAACAAACACATTTCTCAGAAGCTGTGGTCCACAACTGCTTCCACCCATGACTTCAACAGAGCACTACCAACAAACAGTGTCGTAATCAGCTGGAATCCTCTCTTAATTCCCTGCAAAAACACTACCATGTTTGTTTACATGTTCAGATGGTTTCTGTGTATGTCTTATTTTATTGACAGTTCTGGAAAGGGCACATTCTCTAGTGATGACACTCTTGGATTCTGCCCCAAAAATGCATCAGACTGTGCAGGATGTGTTGTTATCTGCTCTGTAACACATATACAGTAAATTAACTGCTCTCAGACAGATGACAGATAGCTAAATTGAATGTTTGCATATACTTTTCTTTAATTTGCTGTGTTTCTTGATATCTATCTTTTCTGATATTGTTCCCCTATTAGATGTGAGCAGATTAAGTCTGTCAGAACAATGGGGGAAATTATTATAGATAGCAAAGTTACAGCCCTCCATCAGTGGCAGGCACTTTTCAAACTAATGACTTGTAGTGTGTATTATACATATTCAAAACCCCTCATTTCATCATTCTACAGGTGTGTTTTATCCTATTAAAAAAAAAAAGAGAGAGAGAGAGAGATTCACAGCTTTCTCAAATATGCCAGCAATTTCTCTGAGTCCTCAAGGAGCCTAAAAAATTGTATGTAAAACTGTGATATTTTTATGAATGCATAGAATTTTTTATGACTTTTTATGACTTTTCAATTCAGTAAAATGGGATTGCTCATACAAAATGAATTTCAGTATGAACCTGAAGCTGAAAATTGTAAAAGCAGAGAGTATAATTTGGGAAAATTATCCTTTCAATCAAAACTAGTAACTAAGGAAATCCAATAGTCAGAAAAATGTCAAATTCAGTCACTCTGTGAATACTAGATGATACTTCCAGTACATGCTTCCCAGCTATTAGCTTACAGAAAAAAAATCATATGCCTCTGTAATATGCACCTGTCTTTTATATAGAAGTCTGTCAAAGAATTTACAAATTTCACTGAAATTTCTTATTACTGTGTCACCTGTCATGGAAAGTACAATGCTAGTGCAGAATCCCATGACACGGGATGACATGAATGCATGTTAATATAGAAAAATCTCTGTCCTCCCTTTTCAGGAGACAGACATGTTAGGTTTTATAGCTATCCTGGTGTCTGTCCACACAGCAAAAAGAAAATAAAACCCCTGTGATTTGTTACTTCATGATAAATGTGATCTGTTGCAAAGTGCAAGTTAACAGAGAAGTTATTAAGAAGGCCTGTTAGTAGCAATTATTTCTGGATGAAAAGGACTATCTTGAATTACCGTGTATGATGGTGATTTATACTGGGTTTACAAAGGTGATATTTGAAGGATTGGCAACAATAATTTGTTGTAGAACATAACAGTATGGTGAACACGTTTGTACCTTATGTAATATGTTTTTAGGTTACCTGAAATATTCCCAATAATCCCACAGAGTTCTGGAAGCTCCAGTCCTTGTAACAATGACAGTGGACAAGGAAAGCATTGCAGAGGCTAAGGCAGGCATTCCACAGACCAGAAAGTTGCATTTTTACAAAATGAATACTTAAGACAGCTTTATACAAGGTCTTTTAACATGATTTTAGATCAAATGTATACAGACTTGCTATGTCCATGTTGTAATCTGCATCTTTTATTAAAACACCCATTTTCATGTTCCTGCACCCTCTGTGCCCTTCATGGCCAAGTATATATATGCTGTATTGATAGCTGAGTTTTGACTTTCTTTCTTTCTCCCCTTCTCTCCTGTCATTGACATTTGGACCTCCAGTCTGCATTTCTGTTGACTTTTGTGGGGAGAACAAAAGTTTTTTCTCCTTGCATGTCCACTAAATTATGAATTATTCAACCACTCTACTTAAATATATTGTCCATGTTTTTAATTCACAGTACATTAAATGCTTCAGTGACATCAATCTACTTTATTATACTGTCCTCAGATCCATCAATGAGCCAGATTTCAGCTTCACAGACCTGCAACAACCTTGAGTATGCTGTTTCCATGCAGTAACAAAAAAGAAGATGATTATAAAGTAAATTTTTGTAGATGATCAACAATCATACAGAGTAACAATTTATTAAAAAATTAGAAGAGAGGTTTGTGCTTTGATGCAAAACTCCCTTGAGCCTATATACTGATCATCATTAGCCTTGACAAATTCATTGGGCTACATTAGATAACCTCATTAACCAAGCACAGTTTACCTCAAGTCACAGATGCTTTTTCAAGGTTAAAATTGATAATCACTTTTCGTTGTAAGACTGAGGTTGAGAAAAAAGGTTTTTAATTTCCCTTTGATCAAAAGTGGAGGATTTCTTGTGTTTTATAATGTTTTTGCTTTGTTTTTCTGGAAGTAAAAATTCAAAGTTTGGCAAGAAACGTGGGAATTTAAAATTAATAATGTCTCTTCTTCTCAAAATATTTCTCTTGATTTTGTAGGCATGTACTTGATAACTCATAAAAACAATAATAATTTCAATGCCAAAGTACAAATGAGAGAAAACAGCCTGAGGTAGAGGTTTTTCAAAGATGGAGATAATACAGGAACTGAAATATGTGAGAGAGGAAAAAAGGATTGTTTTTGTCATGTGAGGGCACATGGAGGACAATGATTAAATGCTGGAAGAGAAGGGCAGATATCAGGCATTCACCAGTATGCAACACAAGTGAACTTTTAAAAACCCAAGATGCTTATGTTGCCCTAGGATAGCTCATCTCTCAAGCAAATATGGTAAGTATGAAAAAATCAGCAGTTATCTTCAAAATGTCTTCAGTGATGGATGGCACAGTTTTTTATGTCACTTGTTTTAGCACTTCTGTTGATTTTTTTGAAATGAAAGAAAAATCATCTGAATGCAATCTCTCATATTTGAATGGCACAATGGGATGAGAAAAGAATCTTATTCATGCAGATATCTTTGTGATTTCTTTTCATATTCCTTGGTACATATTCATTACACAGATGTAATTGGCTGAATCGTGAAAGTATCCTCATGGATCCACTGCAAGTGTCTCCATGTAATATTGCTTTCTGCATTTGTGTGTTTGTTCTCAAGTGTCTTGGGATAGTAGCTGAAGTCACATCTATGCCATGATAAATGTCCATGAGTTTACAGGTGCTTTGTACACCAGTCTGGAAGGAAACTTCACTTTCATGCTGAGATAAAGAGGTTTTTTGTGCAATGAGGTTGTTTTCCAGTGTGCTGAGGGCTTGCATTTATATGCAAGAGACTTAGGAGTGGCTGCTGGTTTTTTAATTTCTGTGTAATGAGTGTTTTGTCACTCTGTGTTACAAAAGGTGAAATGCTCACAGTTCTGTTTGGTTTTGGTAATATAAACAATTTTCTAAGATATGGGAGGACTTAAACCAAGCTTTAATTCTAGTGCTTTGTATGTTTAGCTGGAGAAGACAGTTCAGGACAAATATGAGACAAATTGAGTCAAAAATATCCATGCTTATGGTTAAGTGATGTTAGGGAACACCACTGGGAATCTGTGCTGGTGAATATTTAGACTGGTCTTTGGCATGGGGACCAGTATTAGCTATTCATAGCACAACTAAGGGATTTGTGTGGACCAGGGTATCAGCCCCAAAACACAGTTTGGGTGTTACCAACCACTTCTGAAGTGTGGAAGAGTTTAAAATACATCTGGGCTGTGGATCTGATTAAACCTATAAATAGACTGATACATGCCATAGGACACCAGAGGAATGAATTGGCTGAAATATTGCTAAATAGGCCTTCTGAAAGGCCTACAATTGAGTTAATCTTTCTGGCTGTGAACAAAAAATTCACAGCAAATAAAATAACTTGCTAAAAAGAGTTGTGATCCATTGCTAACAGTCAAACTATGAAATTTGCCTCTTTTTGAGCACCCCCCTCTCCGCCCTCCCCCTGGGGCTTAATACTTCTGCAGTTAAAGAAAAGAGCATTTAGAGCAGTGCTTTTTTTGCCACATATTCCACGGGGTTTTGTGTCAGGCAAGGATCAAGCTTCACACATGATCCAGCAAGTAACATAGACCTGGAAATCTGGAAATAAAAGCATATGTCCTGTAACACTTGCTGATTACTGACAGTAGAGCTGTAAGGAGTCACACTAAGACCTCATAAAATCTGACTTCTCTTCCTCTCATGTCTCTCCCACCTCATTTGCACACTTAGGCAAGTTTTGCCACCAGAAGTCGTCCACCCTCATTGTTATATCCATCCAATTTATCCACTCATCCCGTGTGCTTGTAATCTGTAGTAATTTTAGCTTTTGTTATTGGCAGAATTTATGAGCTGGGATAAGTCTATCTTTATAATAGAGACTAGGTGGATATTTCTGTGGCAACATCCCATGAACAGTTTTCTGAGGGAATAAAGCCCTAAAAGTCAGCCCAGCCATTTTGGAAAAGGAGATCTTTTTCCCAAAGATTCTTTGGGAAAAAAATCCCATAAAACTATTGAAACTAATACTAATTTTAGGGGGTCTGATTTTGTAAAGATATTTTAGTAATGCATTACCGACCTTTGCATAGCCTTTGTCCAGTTTTGGGCTTGAATTTGGCAGTAAAGTAAAAAAAAAATTGTGTTGGGTTTACCTGGAAAGGTTTGGTAGGAAAGGGGTAGTTATAGGCATGGCTTCTGTTAGAAGCTGCCAGAAGCTTCCACAATGTCCAGCAGAGCCAACACCAGCTAGCCCCAGGCTGGACCTGCAGCTGGCCAAGGCTATCACCAGCAGTGGTAGAGTCTCTGGGATAACATACATAAGAAGGAGGAGAGGAGTGAAAAACCAAGATGGCAATTGAAGCTGGGAAGAGGAGTCAGAGTATGTAAGAAAAACAGCCCTGCAGGCACTGAGACGGGAGAAGGAGAGAGAGGAGGTGCTCCAGGCACCAGAGCTGAGGTTCCCCTGCAGCCCGTGGTGCAGACCATGGTGATGCAGCTGTGCCCCTGCAGCCATGGAGGTCCACAGGAGAGCAGAGATCCACCCACAGCCAGAGCACCCCACGCTGGAGCAGGTGAGGCCTGAAGGAGGCTGTCACTACATGGGAAGCCTACACTGGTGCTGGGTCCTTGCAGGACCTGTGGGCTCGTGAAGAGAGGGGCCCACACTGGAGCAGGTTTGCTGATAGGACTTGTGACTCTGGGGGGGACCCACACCAGAGCTGGCTGTGCCTGAGGGACTGCAACCCATGGGAAGGGCCCATGGGAGAGGCCCTGCTGAAGCTGGGAGAGGACTGTCTCCCATGGGAGGGACCCGCGCTGAAGCAGGGGAAGACTGAGGAGTCCTCATCCTAAGGGTGAAGGAGCAGCAGAGACAACGTGATGCACCACTGGAGAGGAGAAGGGAGGGAAAACTGAGAAGGAAGTTGAGCCTGGGCAGGAGGAGGGGGGGAAGAGTTAGGGTTTGTTTTCTCATTACGCTACCTGATTTGATTAGTAATAAACTAAATTAATTTCCCAAAGTAGAGTCTGTTTTGCCTTGGTAACTGGTAAAAGACTCCTTGTCCTTATCTTGACCCACTATCCTTTCATTGTATTTTCTCTCCCTTGTCCAGCTGAGAAGAGAAATGATAGAGTGGCATTGGTGGGCACTGGGCATCCAGCCAGGGTCAAGCTGCCACAAAACCACAAAAGAAACCTGATGGGGCCAGAAACTTGGGGCCTTAAGCAGGAAAATGGGGGATGAAGTTCTTGGAAACAGAAAAGTGACCTGAAACTGAATCTCTCCTGTTACAGGAAGGTGCTCTGATTTCCTTACAGTTTACAGGATACAGGTGTTTATCTGCTCTGCCTTCAGCCTCCTACATCCCGAGTTTTCTTTAGAACCAAACTGGTAAGTGTGGTCTGAGAAAGACAAACCAATTTGGGTCCTCCAAGTCTTTTTTTTTTTT
>VYXD01004382.1:1872688-1883353 GCA_013397195.1 Hylia prasina | reverse complement strand
TTTTTTTAACTACTTTGCCCCTTAGCATTTTCAAAGTTTTGGTACATTCTTTGTTGTTCAGAAACAATCTGGGAAGTGTGCAGGGAAGAACACGGATGGCGATTTAAGAGCACAGCATCACAGAATCATAAAATGGTTGGTGTTGGAAGGGACCTAAAAGATCTTCTGGATACAATGCCCCTTTAGGGTAGGGAACCTTCTACTGGGTCAGGTTACTCAGAGCCCTACCCAGCCTGTCTTGAACAATTCCAGGGATCCCCGGGAAGTCCACAGCTTCCCTGAGAAATCTGTTCCAGCGCATAACCACCCTTATAGTAAAGAGTTTCTTCTGTATATTCAATATTAACGTACCTTCCTTCAGCTTAAGGCCACTCCCCCTTTTCCTACCACTACATGCCCTTGTGAAAAGCTCCTCTCCAGCCCTCCTGTACTGGAAGGGAGGTCTCCTTGAAGCTTCTTCTTCTGCAGGCTGAGGAGCCCCACCTCTCTCAGCCTATCTTCATAGGAGAGGTTTTCTTGCCCTGTGGTCAACTTAGTGGCCCTCCTTTGAACTTGTTGTAGCAGGTTCTTGTTGTTGTAATGTTAGGAGCCCCAGAGCTTGATGCAGCACTCCAGGTGAGGTCTCACAAGGGCGGAGTAGAGGGAATGAATCACCTCTCTTGACTTGCTGGTCACAATCTTTTTGACGCAGCTCAGGGTACTGTTGGCCTTCCAGGCTGGGAGTGCACTTTGCTAAATCTTATTGAGCTTTTTGTCCACAAATATCCCCAAGTCCTTTTCCCCAGGGCAAGTCTCAATCATTCTCTCCCCAGCCTATATATCGCTTGGGATTGCCCCAACTCAAGTACAGGGCCTTGCACTTGGCCTTTTTGAACTTTGTGAGATTCATGGATTCATCCACCCTCTCAAGCCTGTCAAGGTTCCTCTGGATGTCATCCCTTCCCTCCAGCGTCAAGTGCCTGATTAGGTGCGTCTTCCATGAAAGTTAATTTATACAGCAAATTAAACATGCAAATTTGAATACTCAGATTATTAAACCCATAGAACTTACTTTGGGGCTTCAGCAACTTCAATGCCATTTTGGTCCCTAAATTACAGAAATGCTCATACTAGTTATTGTGAAGAAAATTGACTATCCCAGCTAAAACCAGGAACTCTGGCAGGGCTTTGTGGGATACAGATTTGGAGGTGCTGAATAGGCATGTTTGCTCTTTTGTGCGCCTAGTCCTGACCAAGTCATGACTAAAAGTAAGTCTGGATTGTCTCAATACCTTCAAGCTTGCATTATTAGAATAACTCAGAATCATGCTTGCTCTCAAAAACCTGGTCACAGAACAGATAGATCATTTCTTCTGATAGCTGAAAAGGAGGGTCTTGGGGAAGAGGGAGAGGCCAGAAGCTTTTGTATTTATGGTGGGAGGTGAAAGAGAAGATTTCCTTACAGGAGGTTCCTGAAGGCCCTGCCTCCCAGCTCGTA
The DNA here is from genome assembly GCA_013397195.1 of Hylia prasina. Classification (NCBI taxonomy): domain Eukaryota; kingdom Metazoa; phylum Chordata; class Aves; order Passeriformes; family Sylviidae; genus Hylia; species Hylia prasina. Next base: position 1,881,876 of record VYXD01004382.1, on the reverse strand, counting down.
GTCTCATTTTCCAAGACAGCAGCAGCCAACACAGACCTAATCACATTTCCTTTCCCTACAGTTTCCCCTTCTCCTGACAACTTTGCATGGTGCAGAGCACAAGTAAATTCCTCTGCCCTGACCACAGCTCCCCTTCTTTCTCCTGCACTGTGTGCTCCTTGTCATCAGCATTTTCCCTGGCTGACCATTCAGACCCAGTCCTGTCTGGTGTCCCCAGGGCTGGTGACCAAGCACATCCCAGCACACAGAGAACGACAAGAGAAGGCACAGAGGCTTGACAGGACAACATCATCATAACCACGGGTGGTAGATTGAGTTGTGCCATGTGCGCCTGTGTGTGGACACTTAACATGCTCATGCCTTCAGAAGTGAGGGTCCAAACAGCATTCTGAACATGAGTGCCATCCTGATGTGCGGCCCAGCTGGCCCATGCTGTTCCAGTTCCAAGAGACGAAGGAAACCTCTACAGGGTAGAGCAGGGATCTGAAATTCAGATGATTGGGGAATATTTGTGCCCAGTTAGTCATATATACACCATCACCCCATAGGAAGGCCTGTCTTCACAAGGGATGTCCTCTCAGGGTAGGAAGAAAAGTCAGCCAGAAGAAAGAAGTCCCTTTCCCATTACCCTACTCTTTTTGGTTGATCAAGTACCAAAAATGACACCAGGAATGGTGCAGGCAGCAGACACTGTGCTTCCACTTCTTAAATAACAGATACAAAATGAGCAAGAACAGAAAAAACTTCTTACTTCACATCAGAGCTCATACAGGAGGCAGCAGGAAGGCCTCATACATGCCTCTGGAATGACAGTGGGAAACCTGGGAAAGACAAAGACTAAATCCTCAGTACTGGCTTCTTTCTCTCTAGAGAGAGGAGTCTCCTTGAGCCCATGAAAAGTAATTTAGTGATTGAAGCAGGTGGTTGTAAAAATCAGGTTGAGTAAGACAAGCCAGGAGCTCTTGGAGTTATTGATACTAAAACAACACAACTCCAACATCCTGCAGTTCCTGACAAAGTTCACTGCACACTGTGCTGGATTTTGGTGTAAACTGACAATCTCGAGGTTTCACCCAAACTCTGCAGGTGGTAGCAGTGGTGGAACAGCATCAAATGAAAATTTTCTGTGACATCCATCCTTAAAATGTACCCATCGCAGCAAGGATGCACTTTGACAATGCATGCCAATATTAATATGTGAGATAGATAGATAGGTAGATAGATAGATAGATAGAAAATAGAATTATGGGATGGATAATATACACATTAAGGAAAGTGAAGAACAATGACTATGAGAGCTTTTAAATATTAAAGCTGTCACTAGGATGAGCTTTAATTGTGGTAAAGCTGAAGTAAGTTTCTAAGTTTGGATGCTGAATCAATGCCATCTAGTGGTAGTAGGATTGGGGTGTTAGTGGGTTTTTTGGTTTTTTTTGGTTTGTTTCGTTTTGTTTGGGAATTTTGGTTGTTATTTATTTCTGGCTTTGTTTTATGGTCATGAAGATCACAGCCAGTTTAACATCATAAAAAATTCCACCTAATAAGTATCTTTCATACCTTTGTGAAAATTATCTGAGTATTTCTTCAAGTTGAGCAACTAAAAGCCACTGATGTGTAATGACCAAGATATGAGCAAATTCAGAAATATTTACATTTCCCTTTGTTCAAATAACTGTGTCCATCACAGACTGACTCCTTTCTATTGAAGCCTGCATTGCATTACAACTTATCCAACACTCCCAATGGAAAAGAACCTCTTTGCTTTACTGTAGCCTAAGGAGATGAGAACATCATACTGACCAGCACTCTCAACCTTATGTCAGTTTTTCTAACAAAAGGAATTTCCTCTGATGATAGGCCTTACAATGGGCAGAATTTTCTTAGCTTTTAATTATGAAGATCATCAAGTTCCTAGGTGTTTGTCATCACACCTGGCTCCTCAGCAATAAATTCTTTTATGTCAGCAAGCACTGACAAGACCAAGTCTTAACAAGCAGGATTCATTTCAAGGCTTCATAGATAAACAGAGAAGTTCTGAGCCCTCCTGCAGTTGTATATTGTAAAAAGAACTACTTTGGTGGTCTGTTGTTTACTGGCAGAGTGCTGGAAGCAATAAAATGTTAGAAACAAATGTAGTGTTTTCTCCTTACCCCGTACAGGTGGACTGTGGTAGTGAGTGTAAATTGGAGCATACACATAGTTGTGAGCATGTTAATTTATACTCATAAGAGTGGTGTGCTAAAAGTGTATCTATTGGTCATTTCCTAAACTATATTCCTCATGTCAGGATTTATAGTAGAGTAGACACATTCATAAATGTTTGGTATTCTCTTCAGCGGTATGCAGCTCTCAGGTAATAAATTGCTTTGATTTGTTCCTAATGTCAGTGCTGATCATCTGTTCATCTGGCAACAGGAATAAAGGAAATGAGGGTTGTACTAAAATGTGAAAAGGTGGTGTGCTGGGTACCAAAATTCTGCAAAGACTGAGTGCCTCAGACACGGCTAAAGAAAAAAAAGTAAAGACTCTGGACCTTAAAACAGCCCTGGGAGAATTATGGTGAGAGGACTCTTTACTCTGTTTATTATATTTTTGTTGGGGTTTTTTTGTTTTGTTTTTGTTTTTGTTTTGTTGTCCTATTTTTATGTTTGTCCTAACTCTTTTTCCCTTATGGGCTCCATGAAGCTAGTCAAATTCGCCCTTTTACGGAGAGGCAAATCCAGCCTTGTCTTGTAAATGGTACTGATAAATGAGACTGGGCTTTGAGATCTTGATTACCGCTTTAAATATTTCCCCCCTGTGAAAAAGTCCTCTGGGACTCAATGAAAGGAATCCAACAACACTGGAACTACTGGTCCTAACAACTGCATAACTCTAATGCATTTCTATGAACACAAGTCAATGAATCAGAAGTCTAAGAAATTTTGTTTTAGCAAAGAATCTTTACATATGTAGCACATGAACAATCTGTACATATATATGATCATCTGCCACTGATGCAGATATAGGCAGTGTTGAAAGAATTAAGAACTTCTGTGGTCTGTCCTTGCAAACAGGATAAAATAAGCAACAAGTGAAGGAAAATACTATCAGGGATACATTGCTTGAATTTTATTTCCATCAGAGGCAACGGTAATTGTTGCTGCCTTTCAACAAAGTCCATTTTTTTGGTGGGATTTGATACCTGAACTCTATGAGGTGTAAACCCCCTCAGAAATTATCAAAAATATCTACATCACTGGGCCTGTAACATCTTTGCATATCTTCCCAGTTGCATCAGCTGGGGCTCCAAAAGCTTAAAAGCTACTATTATTGTCAAGCATTTTGCTTTTCTTGGGCATAAAGTAATGGATATTCTGCCTGAAATGAATGCTTGGAAGTTATTTCAGAGGAGTCTTTGGGAGTGAGCCCTTTGAGGTGTGTTTGTGAGAGTGTGGTATGACCACAGTAGCTGGTGGCAGCGTGAATGTACAGTAGTACTTGGTATCATCTTCTCCTGGATCATTGTTCAAGCATTTACTTTAATTATTTACAATGACAGCTTCTGCATTTAAAACCTAAAGAGCTCAATAAATTGAAAATACTTTTTCACCAACCTCTTTAAAGCTACATAGGGATTACACTTGAAACTTAGATAGACCTCAGTGTTGAGCTTGCCTGTTTAAACCCAAGAGCTCCCTTGATGAAAAGCTATGGGTAAGCCAGCTAGAATGGCCTTGGCCATCTTCTGCTGTCCCCTCTACCTTGCAGTGACCTTCAGCGCCCAACACTGGACAGACAAGATGGTCCCTCACTTTACCTGCAGCAAGTATCACATGCCACAGATGGCCCACTAATGATAAAGAGTCACTCCTGGATAGTTTTATCTTGTTAATACAAATCACTAGTCTTGTCACTATCACATTTGCATTGCCACTAAGCTGCAAGAGTTAAAACTACATCCTGGTTTGTGCTCCTTCAGACCACATTAAATTCTGAAATTATACTGAAATCAGACTAGAATCAGACTATCCAGCTGTAAATTGGACAATGTTGTTTGTTCTCATCAGCTGTAACGCACACTGTTGTGAAGCCAGGCTTGGTCAGGTGTTGGAAGTAGCTCTGGCACTAATGGTCACAAAACATCCAGGGCTGTTTTGGGGCTGTTCTGTATGACTTCATTTTTGCAGGTGGCAGCTGTGTAAGAGTTAGGTAGTTCAAAAGTGGGGAGAAAAAAAAAAAAAATTCTTGCCCTTACCAAGGTAATAACAGAAGGCTTTTGGGCTTTGAAAAAAGTTCCCAAAGCCTCATGCTGGAATTGTTTGCAATTTCAGCAGAAAAGTGGGGGATGGTGTGAGGAGCACTCCTGTCATTGGTGATGGTTATTGTGATCTACTTGGTTAAATAGCACTGACCTCTTTTGAATATGTTTGAAGATACATTTAATTATAAAATCCAATGAAATATCCTTAATGCTTTATTAGGAAGCAAGAACTAGTAGTCACCATTATGAAGAATTTTTTACTGATGGAAGAAAATGAATGTCAAATAAAAGGATAATGAAATAACACTTACTCTTTCCTCCTGTGAGTGAATGTGGTATTAGAGTTTTACTTCTGCGGAGCTTCTGAACACTCCTGGTATATCTTTGCACTGTGGAGAGCTCATGGCATTTCCTCAAAGAGTTACATCACAAGGATATTATAGGGCTGCAGCTGTGCCCTACTTATCCAAAGGGTACCCGGAGGCTTTTTCTTGTTCCCTTTCTAATTTCCTTGTGCTTAATATGTGGTGGTTTCTGAAAAGTCTTAAGAAAAATGCCTACTTTCTGCATATTTAGATGATTCAACACCTTTGAGAATCTGAATGGAAGATGGTTTTGGTCAAACACATTCTTGTTGAGTAGGTTAGTATCAGTTGCAGACACTAATGCTCTGATGTCATCTTTCTACTAAAGAATCCACTTTTCCTGATGTAAAAACCTCAATCACTTGAACACAGTATTGGCCTTCTGTTTTCAGTTACTGCTCCAATACCTGCCTTTTCTCACCAGGTTTTTTGAACTAAATGTCTGTTTTCCTGAAAAAAAACCCCATATAAGTTTAAGGAAGTGGTGGCCAATCAGCCATTACCAAGACAGAATATTTTTAAACCACACATTCATGTCTAGTGGTGTTCCTTTCTTTTCTCTCAAGTACCAATTTTCATGTGCAAGACAACTTATCAAGTGCAATGCAACAAAAATTCAATGAAAAAAGGATAGCACTAAAAATGAATTCCCAAAATGTCCCACTGTTCAGGGAATGACTTCCTCAGCAGTGGAATCTCCTTTCATTTAAAATTCATTCACACTGTTACATTGAGCATTGACCTAACTCCATGATTCAAAAACTGACTAGAGACTATGAGGTGGCTTTAGTACAGTAGCATTGAACTGATGTAATAATTTCTAACAGTAGGTGAGGTAAGTCAAATCTCTTTTACTGCCTGAAAAATGACTTTTCCTTTGGCAGAAGTGAAGCAGATAGCACATATCTAATTAGACGACACAAAGACACTGCAGTACATGCTCGTCAGAAAAATATCCTCAGAAGATATTTTCAAAAGCTGCTCTTCAGCTAACTCTCAGTTTTCTGGAAAAGAAATCATGCATCCTTTGATGACAAATAACAGCCTTGTCCTCTCAATGACATTCAAAAATTTAGTGCCATGGGATCCGAATATTCACGTATTGTAGACAGGACTTATTTAGTATGCAGGGATATATTCCTGCAATGAAATTGCATTTCATGGACTGCACTGGTACAGCAGCCCTCCCCCCAAAACAGATGCTCCCTCTTCCCTCTGTGCAGCCACTGACAGAGGGGAGGATAAAATACACTTTTAGACAGTCACAGCTGTCCATCACTGGGCCTAATCATCAGCAATTGTGTCACAAAGCTCAGTAGCTCTGGGATTATGCATTTGAAATGAGCTTTAAAATTGAGATTCTGGAGTGTATCAGAGCTCACCCAATGCCTCTCTTTTTTGACAGATTTCCAGATTGCCTCTGTATTCAAGGACTTTGGATAAGGGAATATTTAATACCAGCTTCACCTCTAGTTTCTTGCTTCCTGAAGAAGGCTGCAACAATTTGCCACAAGGACTATAGAAATACAAGTTTTTTATTTCATTGAGTTATTTTCTTTGAGTTATAAATATTTAAATATCATTGAATAATGAGTCAGAAAAGAAATTCCAACTACTTTAAAAGGTTATACTGATTTGTATAGTGATATGAGGAAGCAATAGGCAAAATATGGTCTAGATTATAAAAGTGACCAAAAAATCTAAGAAAACACTGATAACAATCACATCTAACAATTCAACCACTTCACTGAATCCTGCATTTAGAAAAGGCATGATTGTCACAAAAATACATATGCTTTCATTGCCTATACATATCTTTAAAGTGAAAATATATATAGCATATTTTTCAATGAAGATAAATAAAATCACAATGGTACACTAGCTGGCATGCCTTAGCCACTAACAATCTATGCTCCAGATTTACTCTTACAAATGGAATCTACATGGTCCCACGCTCATGGGAAAGAAAATGAGTTAGAGCCCAGAGTCAATGAATAATTGGTGCGATCACTGCTGTAAATCAGAGCAAGAAGTTAAGAAAACTGGAAAATGCTACTTGATAGGAACTGAGTTTAAGACTAGCCTCAAAGCCTTTCTACATTTTACAGAATCAAAAGCAGCAGGAAGAAGAAATAGCAGCCAAAACACAGGAAGTACTGACCAAGATGTTTTGGACTACAGCAGCAAAAATGAGTATTGTCTACTAACAGTGTTTACTTAGCTATTCACACATTAAATATTCAATTAAAGTAATAAGATCAAAGCAGATGGCAAGTAGTGCAGGAAATGACAAATGTTGTATGAATTCTTTGTGCTATATCAGGCCAGTGGCCATCCACCTTAGCCTGTCTTTAGACGTGGCCAGCTTATCTGATACTTCAAGAAAAAAAGCTAATAAAAAAATCAAGAAAAACAGAAGTGATGCTGTGGGACAAAATTCCACTTTAGTTTTGTCAAGGTGCTGAATGAAACCTCAGAACTTGAGGTTTATTTATAATATTTGTTTTAACATAAATCTGTCAATGTTGGGAGGAGGTTAGGAGCTCCAAAGGAATTGGGTGAACATATGAACCCAGAGCACCACATTTGAAGCCCCAGTAGACCAGGATTACTGCTGGTCACAGCTCTTGCCTGCCACATTTCTTACAAAGAGGTTGGAAAATGTGTGCTCATTCAGGCTTCTATGCCCAAATAAAGAGCACCTTTAAAATATGTTTAAAAACTGTGCTGTTTCATGCTAAGAGTTTTTGGTGAGGCCTATTCACCACTTTCCATGCTTATGCTGGATTATTACACCAGATGAGTTTCCAGAACTTCTTGTAGAAGCACCTGGGCTTTCTCATCAGCTCATCAGACCCTTAAAAAGACCTTGTATTTGTTCCTGTACTTAAACACAGTGGTCATATTCTTTGTGGTCTTCTTGGGCATCTGAATGAAGTAAAGTCCTTATGTACTTATTAGAAATGTTGTTTTCCAATTCCTGCATCTTTCAGCATGTTTTGAAACGTCTCCAGTTTCCATGATCATCTTGAAACACAATCAGCTGGCTGTAAACTGAGCAGTTTGTAAGTAAATTCCTTACTTTCATGTCTCCATCCTTGCTTACACAGCTAAAACATCCCCTCATTATAGAGACAGAATCAAGTAACTAGAGAAATTCTGAGGTCATTACCCAGAACTTCTCACAATCAGTTTTCTATAATTTCATTTCTCATCCCAAAAGCCTTCAAGGTTCCAATTTTTAAAATATCCTACCTAAAGGATAGAAATCTTATTTGTAATGGAAGTAGCTGATCTTATTTTGTAGTTCATACTAAGAAAAACAGATTTCCAGATTTTTTTCCATTCAAAAAAAAGAGAAAAAAATAAAACAAACAAACAAACAAAAAGTTGTCGTAAGAGGACACCTATAAACAATTAAATTATTTCATTTTATACTGTCATCATTGCACAGTCACTTTTCTTGAGTAACAGGCAATCCATTAGGGGGATTATATGCTTTGAGAAGAAATGATTCTCTTTGATTATCTAATCTTATTCTAAAGTCTGTACTATTTTAGGCTATTAAAACTATTTTTAGAGCTTTAAAGAGCTTGGTGAAATAACTGTTCTAATTTCTAAAGCTGTGTTAGTAAAATGTGGGAATTTTAAAAATAAAATTAATTTACATTTTCTTCTAAGTAATGATGATTGAGAAAGGTGATCCTGACCCTCTCCTCAACCCTATATCCAGTATAGTATAGTGAGGCTGTATCCAGACTTCTGTCTCCAGTTTTGGACTCCTCAGTACAAGAGATACATGGAGCTCCTTTTGACACTGATAAGATTTTATCACAAGGTGTGTGATGGAAAATTTCTCATCTTTTTCATGTTTTGCATATTTGACAGGTAATATAAAGCATTTCCATTTTATATAGTACCCACACAGTCGTTTATTAGTCAACAGTGATCATTCTTTGTAAATAGACACCAAATCTAAGGCTGATTTGAGGTAATTTATTCAAACACACTTGGGCTGAAGATACACATGAGAAGATATTATGCTAGTTAAATGTTTCTAAGTAGATATGATACATTTTATTGAAGAGCCTGCAATAAAATCAGATTTGTGACTCGTGTTATTTACACAAGATAAGCATTATGTAGACTGCAAATATTTAATATTTCTAATTTTATTTAGTCTCTCTATTTTAATACATTACTTTCCTTTCATCATTCCAGCTAAACTTTGAATGCTGAATTGCCAACCAGATCAGCAGCTGCTACTACCATAAGCAGAGCTGAATTTTGATTATTCAGGAGGTTATGAAACTATGGATGAGTCTATTCTAAGAAGATGTGCACCTTCACTTATTGAGAAATATGCTCAAATCATCACAGTTGATTCACTTGACCACAACATGATTAGAGTCAGACCAAAGTATCAACCTGTTGTTTAGGTCAGTCGCTTGGGAAAGGGAAAACTTAAGTTTTAGTAATTTCTGAAATTACTTCTTAATTTATATACTTTAATGCAACATTAGATCATTCCTGCTGCTGGAAATCTCTCCATTTTTGAAGCCCCCCCCCCTTTTTTTTTT
>VYXD01004382.1:1849746-1872665 GCA_013397195.1 Hylia prasina | reverse complement strand
TTTTTTTTTTTTAAATCCTTGGAGATATTTTTATTCCAAATTTCATGGAATTTTTTTCCCTATCAAAGTACTTCTTTTTCTCCTATAAATTAGGTTCTACTTTGCAATCAACTTTGGTTTACTGACTATTTGCCATTCTGAATGTGGATAAGCTGGATTTCACGCTCCTGGCCTCCGTGATGTTCATTAGAAATCAGGATATGAAAAACAACTGGGAAGCAAAAGAGCATACACTGGAAAATAATTTTAAGAATTCTGAAAACTTTATTTAGCCTTGTTGTGACTGGACTGCATAAGAGGTGACCATGATGTATGGTGAAAATGCAGAAGAGAAAGGAAGAACATAGCCAGGAGAAGCAGGGAGAATTATGAAGGCATGAATCAGTTAACTAAGTGATTATCTATTTCAATATTCTACTGTTGTAAATATTGCTTTTCCAGGAAAATGCAATTTTGTAAATAACATTAAAAAGTTTTCTGTGCTTACAGCTTTCTGATGAAATTACTGTGGGCAATAAAATGTATCCAATTACTAAACTACATCTAGATATTCACAACATGGCACACAACATCAAGAACAACTGAGGTCAGAAATGCAAGACAATATAATCTATGTGGAAACTCGTAGCGTCACTAATCTTCATATGTAATGCATTGGTTTTTTTAATAACTATTATTAGGAAGTACCATAATAAAATGGATTTATTTAACTCAATCCTTTTGCATAAATTATTTTTCACCCATTATTAAAACTCTATGATCCATTTGAGTAATATCTATAACAATGATCTACAGAATTAAGACTATATTTCATCTTCAACAACTATTTCTGAAGCATGATACCAATAAGCATAATAAATAAAGCTTTAATATAATGAAATAGGGAGTGGATTTTCAGACCAGGAAAGAACTATTAGAGTAAGATACGGTTCACACATTTTTCATTTTAGATTAAAACTTCCTCTAGCGAATCTATATGAATTATACTCTCTTACTTTAGAGAATTTCTGGTTTTAGATGTTTCATTTAATGAAAAATATTTAAATATGTCTCCACACAGAGTACTCTATATTTAATTAATTTCCCTAGCAAAAATGTTGAATAAAGTTTTCTAACTTCCTAATTTTTTAGTTGTCATAAAAGTTGTCAGAAACACTTATTGTGAATGAGGTCTGGACAACTGAAGGATGGTGACGATGAGGAGTAGAATTCATGGCTCTGCTGACGGTGGGTGCCAGCTGAGCAGCCTGACTGCCCTTGATGATACACAATGACAGTCTGGATGGATGAGGGGTGGGCAGCAGAAGTAGTGTGCCATCACTTTAGCAGAGCTTTTGACACTTTTTTCTCCTGTGTTCTTGTATACAAGCTGAGCTATCACAGTCTGGATGGAGGGCCACCAGGATGGTTGGAACTGGAGCACTTGTCCTGCAGCATGAGGTTGAGGGGCTGGGGCTGGTTCAGCCAGGAGATAAGAAGATTTTGGGGGCACCCAAAGTAGGAGCAGCTCCTGGTATTCACCAGGTGGCTCAGAAAACAAAAGCAAATTCATCAAAGAGGCACACGGCGGGCAGATGAGAGACAGCAGGCATAAATGGGAACTAGAGGGGTTCAGACCTGATTTAAGGGAAGTTTTCAGCCTGAGTTTTCAGGTGGGGGTGCAGGCTGCCCAGGGAGGCTGTGCAGTCTTTGTCCTTGGAGGTTTTTATGACCGAATGGACAAAGCCCTGGGCAACCTCGTTGGATCTCCCAGCTAATCCTGCTTTGAACAGGAGATGTCCCAAGGCCCCTTCCTACAAGTATTATTGTGAGAGTAAGACTGATATATACCTGTCTAAAATACCCACTAAAACTGCATAAATTTCAACCATTTTGCGAGATCCTGTTCCAGCTCTCTCAGATCTGTGAAGGAAAGATTATGCTTGCAAAGGGTCTCATTGGTTATTAAGTGTTATCTGCAGTTTAATCTCTGAAGCTTTGATATAAATACAGTAATCAGAATTCATTCATCTGACAGTGTAATATGGCATTTCATTTTACAGACTAAAAAAAAAAAAAAAAAGAAAGGAAATATTTTCAAAGGAAGCAGAAACCTTTTACTTCTCCAGAAAATGAACACAGTCTGGCACTCACAATCACAGCTTTAAGATTAAATGGAGGTTTTACAGATAAAGGGGTTCTACGGTCACAGTGAAATTTCTAAAGGTTTTTTTTTATTTGGAGCTCAGGGAAAAGGGAGAATAAACCTGGAGAAAAGCAGACTGATTTTCAATTATATACTTAAGTATTTGTCTGGCTTTTCCCATGAGATCTTAGTCACAGGTGCTCATGAAAGGTGCTATACGTGCTCCATGTGTTTCTGCATGTGTGGGGAAGACATGCATTTAGCTCAAGTACTGTCAGTGTTGTTGGCATACATGAAAACATGAGAGTAAATGGGAAAAAGTGTATGTGGGTCCAGTGTGTGAACCTTAAAAAAAAATCCTAGTCTGTATGCAACAAGCTTGCACTAAATCTTGGAGAGTCAGATTAATGTCTGTCTCTTCAAACAAAACCTTGTTTGTGAGTGCTGAACTGTGGGAAGAGTTCACTGGTATCAATGCTACTATGGTATTAGAAAACATGGGCCTGAGCTGACTCTTCACCTTCCAGCACTAAATAACTCCCTCTGGAAAAAGCACAGGCCACACCATTTTCAGCTCTTTACAAAACCTTTAAGCAGCATTAATTACTTTTTTGGCTAAGAAAAAATTGTTAGGAGCTTTTAGCTCAAATGAACCCATCTTTTCGGCCAGCTGCATTCTGGAAAAATATTGTCGGTAGTATTTTCACCAGTTGCTGACCTGCTAAGTAGAAAAATGGGCTAACAGGTATCATGGGGTGATAATCACAAGGCTACCAAACCAATCATATGGTATTACTGGTACGTCACTGCCAAGAAGCTCAGTAATCCCAAGTGTCCATGTTTTGTGCCAGATGTATTAACAAGCTGTAGCTGTGCTAATTTTTTTTTTTTTATAAAGCTTATAGGAAACATGTCATGAATAACAGCTAAGCCATCTTCAAAAAGTAACATTAATACTTTAAGCTTGTGTTAACATAGAGACATTGAATGAAATGGGAAGTTAAATATTCTTTGAAACATGGCTGCTTCACAAAAATCTGTTCACATTCAAAGTCTCCTTTGGTGACACAAAACTGAAGTGTGAGGGTATATGTAGAACTGTAACCATTTGAACATTGTTCATCACTGTTCCAGGATTTTAAAAGGAACCTTAGGGTAGGCATGGAGATGGCTGACAAGCTCTACAGCAAGGCTAGCTTTGATTTGAGCGAAGTTCTGAAATACAAATTCATGTAGTTCTTTAACTTGTTTAACTGTTCTTTAACCAAATTAGCCCTGCTATATAATTTTGGGGATATGGATCTGTAACAATGCATTCTTTTTTAATAAACTAACAGAAGAAATATGGTATTGTGAGCAACTGGTAGATTCTGTCCATAGTACAAACTAGCCAAACCTATGAGAATAGGTCCCAATAAAGAAAGCCTGTTGGGAGATTTAATGTTTTCTTCTTTTCACCTAATGAATTTCCTTGAGGAAGTCAGTCACATAAGAAATGAATCCTGAATTAAATGAAGTCTGTGATAAAACTTTAAAAGGATCAGAGTTTCTTCCTTTCTTATATTGTGAGTTTTATGGAGAAGTTTCCAAAAGGCCTAAGAGTTATAAAATATGATTGTAGACATTCTTCTGCAACAAATGCTAAAGGAGTAGGTAGCATATTTATAAGCACTCTACAAGAACCTCAATTTTATTCATGAACCTAAACAGTCAATAAAACAGTATTAATGCAAGTAATCGTTAAAAATGCACGTTGTTTTCTATCTAGAAGAATGTGAATTTTAATATACACTTTGATAGTTGATGGCATTTTAAGGCATATATTTGTCTAGACATTTCCATGTTGAATATCGGAGTATTTAGCATTTAGCATTTAGTCTTTCCCTGGTTTATCAATCATGTTACTCTCTGCAATGAAGGCAAGAATTCATAACAAAAAAGAAAAACTGAATGGCTTTATAGGAGAGCATGCCAAATTACTCAGGGTTTAAGTATCTTTGTTGTCAGGCTGTAACCTCAGACTCCTGGCTCCTCCTGTAGACACGAGAGAAATAATTGATGAGCAAGGAGAGCTGTGCTCTTTGCACAGTTGGTTCTACCAAATTAATAAATGAACTCTGACTAAATGGACAGGGAACTCCATTTGAACATGCGTAATTCAGTGGATGCTGAGGAGCAATTTTGAACTTGATTAGTTTAAATGAAAAAGTGTTTTCAAAAACTGCTGAAAATCTCTAACAGCATGTCTTTGTATCTTCAGAGATTTGCTGGAGAGAATACTAGGCTGTACTATTAAGCTATTACTAAGCTGCATAAAGAGAAGCACAGAAAGCAGTAAAGGCAGAGCCATTACAGAAATCATTGGCATATTTTTGAAATGAGTAATCTACACAGAATATTGGTCACTGCATCAAAAACAAACTCAAAAGAAACAGAAGCAGCCCAGCAGCTCTGACAGAAAAATTACATCTCTAGAGATCTCATCTTTACATAAAAGATGAGATAAATATCGGCACCATCTCATACTGAAATAGTGTCCATCTGAGGTGATGTCACAGAGACTTGAGAAAATGCATGTTACTTCAGGTGTCATTCAGCTGTCCTGGAAAATACAGAACTCTAAAAACCCTTGATGAAATAAAAGGGAAGGCAGGAAGGCAAGCTTTCACTAGTAAAATGTGTAAATACAAAGAAGCACTGGACGGAAAGTTTAGGAAAGAGAATAATTCTCAACATTCCTAATGATTCCTATGATAACCATCATAAGAGGAACTTTTCTCCTGAGTGCTTTTTTTGAATGAGATGAACTCTCACAGGCCCTGGAGTAATGCTTGGACAGCTCTGGGCAACTCTTTATCCACCCTTATATTTTCTGCCCAGCTCTGTGTCCCACATTCAGCATCTTGGTCCCAGTGGTGGCTTGTTTGACAAAGGACACAATTTCAGACTACAGCTCCTCTTGAGGCCAGGCTGTGTAACTAGTGTATTAGGTGTCAGTCACCACTCTTGGGCCCAACAAATCTGAAATCATAGCAGGTGAATGGAGGGTGAGAACAGATAATCCAGCTGAACTCCCAGCTTCACACCTCTCCAGCTCTAAATAATGAGTGAGAATAGTTTCAAACTGCTATAACTTGCTTCCAGCTGCCTACCACCCACAGGACAATTTTGGAAGCAAGAACAGATAGAGCATAAGGACCTCTGACTTGGCCTTGCTATCTGAAATATCACCCACTGGTTTCATTTCCACTCAAGAAGTCCTTTAACACAAAGTTCTGCCTTTCTGATTGATTCACTGGGTAGGTAGCGGGCTCCAATCCTAGACATTGAGACAGATTTTCCCATATCTATTTTACTGCCTCCAGGGAAATATTTTGTTGTGCTTTTCATCTGCCTTTTTGCCAGCATTAGTCAGCATTTCTTGTTGTATCTTGTCTTCAATTTGTTACACAGCCTGAGTGATAATAAGCGTTTGCAGGATACCTGCATCCCACTGACTCCCATTAAAATATAAGCAAGTTCTATGAATCTCTTGGGATCTGATCAGTAGACTGTTCCACTTTCCAACAGCAACATTTGTAATGCATCAGGAACTTTTATAGAGCTATCAGCAGAAAATATATAGTGTAAACAACTTCACTGTGCGATCCTAACATCCAAGCTTTAGCCTAGCAACTACCATGTGCCTAAATCTTGCATACAGGGGATTCTCTGTGTTATTTATAATATAAAGCAAATGTAAATGTTTTTTATTTTAAATAAAAACAACACCAAATTATCAGGGTATTTTCACTTAAATCAATTACATTTAAGTAAAATTTGTCTTGTTTCAGCCTGTCAGTATCTATCATTAAAGAGCATACCTGTTCTCCATTGCCTGACAAATCTTCTGTTCTGCTAGTCAAGGTAAAAATCATAAGTGTACATGTCCAGTGATTATGAACTTGTTTTTTGGACAGATTTTAGGATATGCCAAGGACTCTACAGATACAAACCATGTTTTTGCTTCCTGCTACATCAGTTCAAATGATTACAATGACGACAAGTACTATGTACAAGTACTTCCTCTCTTTACTGTTTCATTCAAACTCAGATCTGCTTCAGACTGAAAATATGTGAGTGCTTTTGGAGTAGAAGAGTCTAAAGCAACCTTTTCTTAACGAATTAACTTTGACTAGTGGCGTTCAAATTTTAATTTTACAGGATGCAAATTTATTTGTTATTATTTCGCTGCAGAGATATCTGTGCAGATTTTTATTCCTTGTTAGAAAGCTTATTTTAAGAAAAAATGAGAGATGATTGATTTTTATCTCAATGCAAACACCAGATATGGAAGGACTTGATTTTTCAAAGATGAAAGAGACCAATCTAAAGACATCAAGAACTGCAGGCAAAAAGGACAGTGTTAAGAGTGAAGACACCTGTGTGTGCGTGTATGTATGGATATAAAAGACATATGTGATATTTTTTAAAAATCTTTTTGCAGGAGTGTGTCAATCACTTCCGTTTCTTGTAATTGCTTTTGTTATGCAGCAATTACACACGTCTGTGTGAGTGAGTGTGCATGCAGAGGTAGGGAAAGTCAGGGACTGCAAGTGTGAGAGCAAGATGGAAGAGCAGAGTGATATTCTAACACCCCTGTGTGATGTGTGATACATGTGAGCACCGATACCATATTTTCTTGAAATATTGCTTGCTTCACTACTTGCTGCAATTCAACATAAACTGCTTTTTGCTGCATTTTTCCAACTTAGTCACCAAAGAAGAGAAGCAGTAAAATAAATATTAGCCCAAGGGAAGACTTTTCTGTCTGCCCCTTAATAGTGTCGCTAACACATAATACAGAAATTGAATAAAATAGTAATGTTTGCTTTCCATTTTATCTTAATGAGAAAATTATCATTAGAATTAAACAAATGGAATACTTATTCATTTAATTTTACTTTCAAAATAGCAAAAAATCTGAACAAGATACAGGATTAGAAAAATGAACAATACTTTACCTCTATGTTGGCTCACAGATGGTGACAAATGGCCTGTGAGGGTGGCTGCAGAAATGGAATCAGGATAACTGGCAGTGTGGAGGTAAACCCACTGTGGCAAGATCTTGCTACCTGGAGTGGAAATCCTGATTCTGAAGGTGTGTCACATTAGATGCTCCTTCACCAAAGAGTCTGGCCAAGGAAGCACATCTCCCTTTGGCACTGCAGCTGCTGGTGCTGGCCTGGATGTTGAAAGGGCCTCCTCCACACATTGTACACAGAGTAAGTGGGTCACACTGATCACACAAGCTTGAACAGGAAATCCTAGTCACCCAGAAATCTTGGAAATGATAATGGACTGGCCAGAAGGCAAGATTTTGGAATGTTGCCAGGGCAGGAGGTGATGGGTGCTGAAGTGTCCTCATGTTGGGTGCTCAAAAGGGCAGTCATGTTTTAACCCCAGCCAGCAACTGAGCACCATGCAGCCACTCACTCCCACTCCCCACCCAGGTGGGATGGGGAGGAGAACTGGGGGAAAAAAAAACAACTTGGCAATGAACCGTTTGATAACAGAAACAAAGTAAAATATAATACTGATGATTTTAATTATACTAATGAGAATAGTGCTATTTAAAATAGTAGAAATAGCAATGAAAAGAGGAGAGAGGGCAGAGGAAAGAGGAAAGAAATAAAATGAGAGAAAACAAGTGATATCCAACAAAATTACTAACCACCTGGGTAGTGATGCCCAGTGACACTTACTTGAGTAGAAATTGGGGTTGGCTGCATTTTTCCAACATATTAACTGATGATGGAAAGCAATAAACTAAATTCCAGCCAAGGGAAGACTTTTCTGTGTGTACATTAATAGTTTAGCTAACACCTAATACTTAATGAAAGAAACTTAATGAAAGAGCAACATTTGGTGTCTGTTCAGTTTAGTTTTTCTGAGACATAATAAGATCTCTTTCCCAGGAATTTGCATATATTATGAATTCTGATTCCACAGCCACAATTTGCTCTTTTCTTAGATATGGCTATTACATACTCAAAGTACACAGCCCTGAAACAGGCAGGCTTCTATTCATGGCATTCATGTTGCAGAAATGAATTGAAGGTTCTGCTAAACATGTAATCCTTTAAGGATCAAGCACCAGAATTGTGTGTTTGAATTATTCTCAGCACATTTCTGAGGTAAAAAGTGAGAGAAAATTTCAAGAAGGATCACATAGATGTATTAGTACTCACTGAAATATTTTACTGATGTTTTCCTAAAAACATTAAAAAAAGCTAAAAAGTTCAAAGGGAAATAATTGCATATTTCTGTACTGATGAAGAGCCTATATCACATGCTAAATGTGGGAATGATATCTCATGTTTGGCATCAGACTAAAGTGTGATACATTTTACTGTGTTGGAATATGCAACACTGCTTTTCTGAATACTTCAGTCTTATTTGAAAATGTCAGATGGATTGTAGTCTTTGAAGTAAAGAGATTCTCATCTGTAACACTGGTAGTCAGCAAAGCTCATTGTTAGGCAAAATCATGCAAAATAAGATTTTAAAAATGGACGCATCAAAGCATGCAGCTAAAAATCCCATGCCTGAGAGCACACTATTTTCTTGTGTTCTTAAAAATATTAAATTTCCCTTTTGGCTGATGGACATTTTGCTTCACATTTTCACCTTTTTCTTTGTGAGAGATTTGTAATGTGATGTAATGTAAGAAGATAAGCAATAGATTCAAAGAAGGTAAAAGAATAGGATGCCAAGAAAGAGATAATGGGTTTTTGTCTTCAGAACTAACACGTGTAAACTCCAGGGCCCACCATGTCAAATCTTTTTTTTTTGTTGCAATTAGAAAACAACTTACTCAAAATATGTACATTTGAATTTATAATAGATATTTTAAAGACAAGCATAAAAACTTTTTTCATTTCAAATAAAAGGTTTAGACGATAACAGTTTAGCATCTATGATGTTCACTGTATTTTGGGGCTCATGTCCTAACTAATTTTTTAAAGTATTTCCTCTTCATTGTTTCTCATTCAGGCACTTGGACAGTTGTAGTAGCTTTGGAAATTCTGTGTGTAGTTTTTGCACAGGTACTTGTGGTGAGAGTGATTTTGGAAACTGAGCTATGAGTCTATACAAGTATAATTCAGATCTGGATGGGCATTTACACTGCCAATACTTGCCTAAGGATCGATTCACCTGGAACTGCAAAATACATTCAGTCATTAGGTGAAAATAAACTCCCATAAACTCTCATAAAACTCCCATTCTGTTCTCAGTTGAGGGACTGCTGTGGTAATTAGTCACAGCAGGCTTTGCTTTCTCTAATACACAATAAAAAGTGATAATTTTGAAGACAATTTCTGATGGAAAGCAATACAGAAAAAGAAAATATGCACATGTCTGTGTATTGATATTCATACATATATTGTGTCTGAAAGGGAGTAATTATTGTACTTAAAGTGAAACTTCAGCACACATGGTCTAATCCTATATGGTTTCCTCAATTGAGTACGAATCCTGTTCCAATTAGGTGTCTTCAAATGAAAAAACACAGTTTTTTAGCATATGCAGTGCAGTCAAGATGACTTTTCTTCCTGAAAAATAGATTTTCCCAGTAATAATTTTAAAAAGGCAGTCAACAGTAATATTTAAATTGCGGGCTTAATGAGTAAAAAAACCCTACAGTTTCCACAGTTAGGTGGCACTGTTTCCTTTTTCTTATTGAAGCCTTAAAGCCTTTGCAGTCTCCGTGCTTCAGAAGCTCCAAAATATAGCGCTTTTTGTGATTAAGGCTTCACTCTGAAAAGGAACTGGACAAACATCAGACTGTCTCACGGGTCTGTAATTATTCCTTTCCCTTCTCTTTGAAGCTGACATGTGTTTCCTACTGTCTTTGTCTATCACCTTTTGTAATGTGCTACAATTACCGTGGGTATTTTGTAGCTTGGAGAAATGCTTAAGGGTGAAACTTCCATCCTCTGCAGGCAGGTGCCTGCACTTATTGCTGTGGCATGCTTTCACTTTCCCTACAATGCCATTAGAGCCCTATATTCGACTCATCTATATTCAAGTTGAGGATCTTTCATAGTAAAAAATGCCATTTCCAAAAGACCCTGCCTTCAGGAAAATTATGGTGGTGAAAGGAAAATGTGGCTCCATTTTAACCATGGCTTTGTGATCCATCCTTCTACAGCTGTGATTTGCAAACTGAACTGTCTTGAAGAGAAAGGACTTTAACATGATTAAATGTGACTTAATATGATTAGGAACTAGGCTCTCACCTATGTCAAGATGCTAAATTGGACCCATTGAGTATGAGAACCCCTGTTGATATGACAGGTCACAAAGAAGTGTTGATGAAAATAGCAGAACCCATAGTACTGAGCATAGCTAAAACGAAAATATCAAAAGTTGCCTCATGCAGTTTCACCAATATGTCAAAATTCTTATCATATTCATTCTTCCTCTTCTTCTTCTTTAATAATAATATTAACTGATTTTAATGATAACTGACTCCATAAAATGCCTCATCTTGCAATTGTTTTTTAAACAAGGCCCAACAACTATCAATAAGCCTTTGGCAAAATGTACAAAGAAAAAATAATAAGGCAGTTCATCTTAATTTCTGTCAAGACAAAAATATGGTTGAAACACTTTGTGACGTGGACAGAGATGTATTGGAAGGTATTGTCTTCACGGAAGCACAGGGGTCTTGTCCCAGCAATTATAACCCAAGTTTAAGCAAGTGCTAAAGTTTGCACTTTTGGAGCTCTGCCCCATATTTTCTAAATCACAGCCCAGTTCAATATTTTATGTCAAGAAAAACACTTAAAGTCAGCAATATCCTTCTTTTTTTTCCTAGGCAGTCATGACAGTGATCTGCTTTAGAAGTGGTCCCTGGACTTCTCATGTTTGGCAAGAAATCTCAGAAACATGCTGGACTGAGCCTGTGGAACAAAAATTACTTTGTAATATCTGATTTGCTTTTCATAACAGGATTCCAGTACGGTTGCCTGATATAAATCTTCTTTCCAAATATTTGCTTAGTCTTAGTAGTAGTGTTTCCCGCTTGTTAGAATTTTACAATATTTTGTTTCAATAAAACTGCACTATTGAGTCCTGGTTTGTGTCTTTCTGAAAAGCTACCTTTTTGGATGTAGTTTATTCTGCTCTATAATTTAGCACTATTTTATAAATGTGAGCTAAATAAATGATGAAATTTGGCTTCTTTGTGATATCTGTGTTCTTCTTACCTTTTTCTAACCAATTTTTTCCACAAAGTTTTTCTTCTCTTCTTTGATTGCCAGCGGTCTATAGTGTTACTAGAAACTTTATGAACTTGAGAAGTTATCAGCTATTACTATACCACAAGTTACTGAGCACCCATTAGGAATGTTTTGCTATTCTAACAATCCATTTGTGAAAGAAGACACCAAGGAATGCAAAAGACCTAATGATTTACACAGCTGTTACTTCTATTTTTTTATTTAATGGTTCCCTTTTTCTCTGTAGACATTTGTGGTGGGTTGACCTTGGCTGAGCACCAGGTGCTCATCAAGCCACTCTATCACTCCCTTTCCCTGTGGGACAGGGCAGAGAAAATCAGATGGAAAGCAACTAGTAGGTTGAGATAAAGCAGTTTACTAAAGTAAATGCCAACGTTTGTGTGCACAGAAGCAAAGAGAAAAAGAAGTTTATTCTTTACTTCAGCACGTGATGGGCAGCAACTTCCTGGGGACCGGGGCTTCAAGCAGCAAGGGTTGCTCCAGAAGGCGAGGGTTGTAGATAATGGATTTCCCCCTGCTTCCTCCTTTCCTTAGCTTTTGTGTCTGAGTGATGCTATTTGGTATGGAATATCCCTTTGGCTAATTTGGGTCAGCTGGTACAGTTGACTCTTCTGCCAGGATCTTCCCCCTCCCAGACCCTTGACAGAGGGGGAATGTTGCACTGCTCAGCAGTAGCCAAAGCACTGGTGAGTTATCAACGCTGTTCTGGCTACCAGAGCAAAGCACAACTCCGTGTGGGCTGCTGTGGGAAAATGAACTCCATCTAAACCACACCCAATACAACATTTAATTTAAAGAGAGAACTTTTCTCAGAATTTTACCAAATCTTCATAAGTCTTGAAGTTGCTAGCTAAATTTTGAGTAAAAAATAGAGATTTTCTCTTTTTTTTTTTTTTTTTTAAATAATTGAAAAATCCCAATCTGCTCAGAGATCTGTGAGACATCCTTTGATGACATCCTGAGGATGTCTGTGGACATTTCTGTTAGAAAACCTGGAACAATGCAGAGTTTTACAGTAGAAGTTGGCTATGTCTTGTTCCTTACAGGTAGCACCTGTTCAGGGTTAGCAGGCAGTGGTCCCAAAATCTGTTTCCACGTAATCTTTTGAACTCTGAGGAGGTAACAGCATTTCTGGGGAAATGAATTGTGGCATCTCAAGTTTCTTTGGTAAGATCAACTGATCAAGCTTACTCCTCTCCTCCATGCAACTGACTAGATTTGCATAACAAAACAAAGAAAGGAAAGGAAGACTCACTCTGTAAGTGAAATCTGTTGCGTTTTCTATCCTGTCTGAAGGGAAATGTGGGGAATTTATCTCCCTTGGGAAGGTCAAAAAGGAAGCTTTCAGCTACAACAATATTATTTTTGGAAATCCCTCAGTCATAACTGAAAGAATTAATCACTTTTCTCCAGAAAAGACCTAAATTTTTATTTATGATTAAATGAATATAATAAAACCAAAATCTTCAACTGAAGTGTTCAGATAAATACTCAGCTGAAAAATGTCACATACCTTATGCTACAGCATTTGAAATGGGTCTCCAGTATCTTAACCTTCAAAACTGACATATGCCTTGGATATACTATTTATTAGTCAGCCTATTCAAGGCAGTTGTCTTTCACAACTACTGGATAGCAAAGCAAAAAGAAGTTATAACCTACTTTATGGCACATTTACTATAATATCGCAGTTGCATTTTTATCTGTCCATGAATTTTATTACATCTGCAGTACAGCTGAGCTCTGTGCAATGCAATGTGTACAGCAGGTATACAGCTCTCTTCCTTTCCTTTATTCACAGAGTTTCACTGGCTCATTGTACCTTAAGAAACTGTTCCTGTAGGAAGTATCTGACACATAGGAGCTGAAATATTAGGAAAAATGCAACAATTTCTTGAATAAATAAACCCAATGTCTATGGTAGATAGTTTTCAACATACTCTGAGGTCCCGTCACTGTTCTGTTTTGTTTTTGTCTGATTTTGCTGTTGTTTCTTGAGATATGTATGCACATAAATTAATGTAATTCATCAATATGACAGCTGAATTTTAAATTTAGGGTTGTTATTTTTTCAACAGTTCAGCTGCTCACTTTAATGTCAACAGTGATGCAGGCTTTACATTATGTACTTTTCATCATCTTCAATTCCAGATTTATGTGGCATAGACAAAGAGGAATGCACATATTCCTCAGTGGAGCAGACATTTTTCTTTTGCAGATATCTGTCTCAAACAGCACCATGAGCTCTTCTGGAGTCATGAGACCATCCATGTTTAACTTAATCTTCTGTTGGGTCATTAAAGTGACACAGGAGTTACTCAAAGAGCTGGAAAGGCATGTTTCTGCTTCTGTTCCCTGCCAGCAGCCCTGCCTTAAGGCAGAAGTTCAAAATTGTTTTTATGACCTGAAATCTTTCTTCTTCTGTATATTTGTGTTCCAAGGGAGCATGCAAAAACCATGCTCACTCATTCCCTTTCACAGCCTAATGATATAGTTTTCTTCTTTTTAATTTGTTGTGTTATCTGTCTGCTGTTTTTTTGAGCTATTGGATCTCTGTTATTCTGTCCCTCTCCTCCATTCTTGTCCCTCCCCCCTCCTCACAAAAACCTGCAAACCACTCACAAAACCCCCCAAAAATGGGCAGGGGGGGGAAAAAAAAGCTTAAGAAAAAGTATGAGGGACAAAGTCATCTAAACCTTGTTTTTAGCATTTATGAGTGTGACGGTAAACTTTTACAACAGGTGATCTCCCTCTTTAAAATGTTAATCTTAGGAGAAAAAGAGCTACCAATCCCAAACCTCTGGTGGTGCCAGAGGGAAGCCCAGATCTTTGCCTCCCTGAGAGCAAGACCTGGCCAGCTGTCCTGAGGCTCTAAGTTTGCTGCAGGTCATAGACCACAACCACACTGCTGGATTGCAAACACCTTTTTCATTTTCCAGTGGAAGCTGCTGCACAAGCAATGATATCAGCTTTTTGTTTGTTCTGAGAAGCACTTTGCCTTCGTTTCCATTCCACTGAGTCTGCAGCAGAGCCACAGCACAGTACTAGTGGTAATTTTAAATGATTAAACTTTCCACAAAACAGCAGCTGTCAGGCTTGCCATATGGGAAAAAGCCTCACTCACAACAGAAAGTGTATCCAAACTTGGGACAAACAACCTGATAATAGGGTGGCAGCAATAAGGAATCAGTTTGATAGTAGGCTAGAAAAATAACCAGAAAAAATATTATCAATGTAAAGAATATTTTTATTTGCAAGTTCTGAATACTTTTACTTGTATTGAAAGGAACATTTATTTCAGCTAGCAAACTGATTCCTGATTTTAGAGTCCTGTACAAAAAAAGGACCTACAATGTTCAGACAAAAGTCCCTCAGTTAATGACAATGGCCATGCTTTATATACCCTTACAAACTTCTCCATGAAATGTACAGTGGAACTAGCTATAATTAAATATATGCAGATAGCACAATAATAAGAGCTTGATTAACTCAATTCTATAGGAAGCTGCATATTAATTTCCTTAATGCTTAAAATTAGATGAGTTCCATCTGAATTTTAACATTTTCCCTTGCCAAATGAAGATGCTAATCGCACTATTCAAATGTTTGAAGAGAGGATTGAGACGCTTAGTGCAGGCAAAAAAAATCTATAGTGTTACCATTTTAGCAATACTCATGTGCCCGACGTAACCAATCATGAATGAAGCCCTTTTACTTAAATATTTGGGAAATGTCTAGCACATCTCAACAAACCAGAATATTTTATACTCATCTGCAGAGAATTAAAAAGGAAGGGATGCTTTCTAAATAGATTACCATGTTATTTATTCTTCTTGAGGGAGAAAGTCATCATAATTTGCTTGAATATAATATTAGCTGAATTTTAGAAGATGTTTATTTAATCCTTCTTTAGAGAAACCATACATGTTTTGATATCATTATTGACTAGTGGTTATTTTTTGGCACAGAAGATTTGTTCTACATCTGCATGTTGAATCATCTGCATGCCAATAACTATTTGATCAAGCCAACATGATACATGATTACAATAATCAACACAACACTAGACTCAAGATACCCTTTTGAAGAAAAAGATGCTAGTTTCCTATGATATTTCTTTGGTTTCACTCAGCTCTTGTAGCTAAAATGTAAATTTTCTTTTCCATACAGCTTATTTCTAATCCAGCTTTTGGAGGTGTGCTGGGCTTAGGGTTTGTCCTGTTTAAAATTGAGTCTGCTAGCTGTAAATAGCTACTGCTACTTTCAAGATCTTTTCAATTCTGGTACTTAGGAAAATAGCCCAGCCAATTTAATTCCCAGCATGTGTCATGGGGATTAAGCATTTCAGGACAGTAAAGTGTTTTATTTCTTCTGGAGTTACTGGTTCAGTGTATCATGTTTTAAGTAATGTCCAAAGAGAAGTGTGAGATGATTCCTTACAGTAACAACAAATAAACCACCAAACTTTGGAAAAATTATTCTATGAGAGCATTAGAGAATCAATGGTTTTCTGTTAGTCAGGCTTCTCCTACAATAAGTACAGCTGGCTTTAATCCTGCTGTTTTAGACTTCAAAGCCTTTTAGGGTGCCAGTTTTCATTTACACCTTATTCTCCTCTAAGCAAGATGGTGTGATGCATAAAGTATTATTTGAGCAGTTGTAGTGGTGATTGCAAACCACTAGAGAAAAAACCTATTCTTTTTATACCTCCTGGCTTATGTCTCAGCTTATTGATTTCAGGAAATCATCAAGTGTCAGACATTTATTTAAAAATCATCATGTCAGAACATTGCCACGTAAGTGCTATAAAAATTACACAATCTTTGGCTAAATCTTAATCACTGAATTTCTGAACAGACTGATGATGACAGCTATCATGGTGAAAAATGTCATAATTTCTGACACATGGTGTGTGTTCACAGAAAGACTGTAAACCACTACTCCTGCTGTTACTAGATATTTAGGATGCAGATTGCTATTTTGCATAATTATGGCTGCCACAAAAGATTAAACTTGTACTAAAAATATGTATCACTATCTAAACACAAAATGTGGGCTTTTTTCATTGCTCTTGCTCCATCCTATCTCTATTCAATCCATATCTCATTCTCTTTCTATTGTGCTGCCTCTGTTCTCTTTCCCAGTCATTCTTTTCTTTGTTCAGTTTTCCTTTATGCCTTTATTATTTCTCTGTGCCCCTGTATTTCTAAATCATTGTTTATTTGGGGGAAGAAAAGTTCTTTTCAGCCTTTTTATTTTCTGATTTTACATCATTCTCAATTCCTTTTGCTTCTCTGCTAGTATTACTTGATTCTCTCCATTTCACATCTTTGCAACTTGAAGTTCTTCCCTTTTCCAGAATTCCTGGTTTTCTGTGCTTCCTCCAACAACTTATGTTGCTTCTTCTAATAATAATTGATTGAATGTTCTTCTGCCTCCTTCCGGTGGAATGCATATGGGGTTATTTTCAAAACTGTGAAATTTTGAAATTTCATTTTAAACAAGGTCAGATAACTAGAACACTTACATAGGAGTGGGCGCACCAGCAAAATTCCTGAAGTCATCAACCGATATTTATCCAGTACCCTTCTTGTCTGATCAGTGAAAAAAAAAGAGTGGGCTGGAGATCTGGATGAAGAAAAGCTAAAGAAAAGACCATTGAGAGTGTTCAAGTTAAATGACACTTCAGCAGAAGTGGAAAAGCAAAACTCTATG
This sequence comes from Hylia prasina, assembly GCA_013397195.1. Taxonomy (NCBI): domain Eukaryota; kingdom Metazoa; phylum Chordata; class Aves; order Passeriformes; family Sylviidae; genus Hylia; species Hylia prasina. The sequence continues at coordinate 1,855,538 of VYXD01004382.1, read as the reverse complement.
ACAAGGGGCTGTTAAAATTTCTATTCTTACAAGGGTGGGTGTACTCTGGATCCAGTCTCCACATAAACTTTTTAAAATTTCAAGTACTTAACATGTTTCCTTCCACTTCTTATCTGATCAATCCTTCATTTACTGTTTCAACTTCTGCCCTTGAGCATAAACAGGAAATTAAGCTAACCTTCGGTGGCCTTTAATTTGGATATTTTTAAAATGGATCTAATTATCATTTAACTGTCCTAATAAGGTATTTACAGATTGCTTGCTAATTGTAAAGAACATCAAGACTATCTGCTTAAAGATAATTTAAATGCAAACTATTGTAATTTCCAAAATAACCTGTGCCCTCAGAATGAAGTAGTTCATTACTCACTTAAGCATGTAGCCTTCAATGTTCTTTGGTTTAGAAAAATCTATTTCTGCTTTTGGCATTGCATTTACATGACAGAAAACTACTTTTTTACTTGCCAACTTGTTATTAGTATGTCATATACTGGTTCTGAAATATCGACTTCTTGTTATGCAATTCTTAGAGAAAGATTGCAAAATTATAGAGGCCTGTCTTGTGATTTTCTTACTTTCTGCCCTATGTGCATGCTGAAGCACAGAAAGCACACTGGCTTTTTTTGCTACCTAGAAGAAATCTATAAATCAAGTAGAATTTTCACTATCTGTTTGGCACTGGCAATCTGCTCTGACAGACTGCAGTATGAACAATCTGGTAGCTGAGCAAGAGAGTCATTATCAAGGTCTTGCATCCTGCATTGACTTCTTCTTAGCAGTTAAAAAAAATCTGTTACTACAATCCCCGTTTTAAGACCACAGTATTAAAAATCCTGGCTATGAATGTTTAATGTTGCTTAATTAATTTAAATTGTACCAACCATTATCTTTCTAAGGCGACTGAGATATCCAGGGCCTCATAAGTAGCAATTAAGACTGTGAAAAGGGAGCTGTGATCAAGAAAGTCATGCACTGGAGCCTCCATCTCCATGTGCATTGTTACACTGCAACATTATTTGGAAAAGAATTTGAGCAACAAATGCCAGTAGACCTGGATCATAGGAGACATGATCCTTTGTTTTATTTAAAGGCCTTTTGACCTGCCTCATGTGCCTGAGCAGGGTGATGGCTCCACTTGGCCGTTGTACATCCAGACAGTCTTGGTAGTGTGTTCAGTGGGGTTTTTAAGTACTGGGATTTTTTTTTTACCACAGGGAGGTGAATTGCCACCTGCAACTGCTGTTTCTTCCTACATAAGCATCATTTTCTTCCAAATATACATAAATATATATGAGTAGCCAGTTTCTACTCACAAGGTTTCACCTATTTAAGCAACTGAAGGAAGGAAGGGTCAGAACAAAGGAAATACTAGTATTCTGCTAATGCAGCACTGAAGTCTGTATAAAATCCTAAATTTCAGATCCTCAACAGATTTCTTTGCACATCTCATTCATCCTCACTCTCAGTTCTTCAGTGACTCTGTGTGTCTGGTGGTATGTGGCCACCAAAAACCAGAAAAAATGGTATCATTCAAACTCACTGGTCATTCACCATCTTCATCTCCTAGATGGTTTGTATACAGTATAAAAATGGAAGGAACTGTTTCTGCAGTCTGTTATACTATCTATTACAAGTCTGAGAAATCAAACACGGATATTAGTGTGTATGTAATATTGATTTTGTGAAAGAAAAACATTTTAAGTTTCTAATAGGGAACTAAGAGTAAGAAGAATATATTATTTGATTTAAAGTCTTTCTAACTGAGTGCTCTGTGAATTTCTCTGAGTTTAGTTCAAAACTCAGCAAGAATTTAACTTATAGCTACAGTCCATGTGATCTAGCAGGAGTTTAGGTGGGGATAAATCCAATTTCATGAACTTTGTTGAGAGACAGCAATAAAGCTCCAAAAATATTGAAACTAGATTTTCTTTGTTAGGCTAGGGACACCATTACATCCTTCCCTCTAAAATGCTTTTATGTCTAATGCAGTCTTTCTGGGTAAAATGTTGAGTAGCTGTTGGATTAAAAAAAAAAAAAGAAGTTGACTTGTTAAAACTGTGTTTTCTATGCATTTTTTGCTATATAAGTTCAAACTATTGGGTTTTTTTTTAAGAGTAGATCACCCACAATTGAACTGGTGCAGTATCTAGGGGGATATAAATTCATATCCTAAGAAGGTCACTGTTATAACACGTTTTTAACCTTAGTTGCATCAGTATGGCATTTACCTCACTGTCATCTTTTAGTACTCTGTCCAGCCTTATGTTGAAAGACAACTTTCAGATGATTTAACTGTTAAATAATTTTCCAGAAAGCAGCAAGATAACCAGAGAAATCATGGCACATGGGGCTGGAAAGGCCCCCAAGATGTCGCTCAGTCCGTGTAAGCGGGTCTAATGCAGGGCCAGCTGCTCCTAAATCACATCTTGCAGATATCTCTGTTATTTTTTTCTGGAACCCTAAAATGACAGCTCAGTATCAAGTTAGATATCAGGAATTTGTTTCTAACTGTAAGGGTAGGGCAGCAAGGACATAGCTGTCTGGAGAAACTGCCAGGTGAGAGGCTTTTGACTGTGGGTGAGACAAACATTAGCCAAGTGTGATGGAGTCAGCAGCAGCTGAGCCTGCCTCGGGGCAAGGAGGTGGGTTGAATGAGCTTGTCAAGACGGGAAACAGTCTGGAACTGTCTGGCTTTGCCCAGTGTGCCTCAACAACAGCCCTCAGCACTCTCAGTGCTGATTACCACACAGTGAGGTGTTCTCCCAAGAGGCTGTCCATCATCCAGATGACTTGTGCTGCCTTTCTCCACACGTTAACCAAGGAAGTGATATTGTCTTCAAGCCGCTGTTGCCTGAAACTTGGGATAAATGTATGCTCTGTAACTTCTACTTTTGAAAACACTCTACCTCAAAATTGGGTGGTTTTGGCCCTGCTGGCAGGTCCCAAATATGATTATGACTGCAACTATGCTATTCAAGCCAGAAAGGTTGAACTTATTTGTGCCACTGAACACCTGCAAGGAAAGCTAAAAGCACATTGGGCTGCACTGGCTGCAGCCTAAGCAGGAGTTTGAAGTAAGGGATTAGCCTGGCACTGTGGTGAGGCTTTATGTACATCCTGTTATTGATCTCCCCTCCTCAGTACAAGCAGAATATCAACAAACAAGAGAGTCCAGCACATATGCACCAGGATGTTGAGGGGCATGGTGTATATTACAAACAGAAGCTACAGGAGCTGCGTTTCTTAATCCTTAAGTGTTGTCAGGGAATATTACTTACTGTCTTTGTGCATCTAGAAAAGACTTGTTGAGAAGATGAAGCCAGTGTCTTCTCAGAGATACACACTGGGAGAATGAAGCAGTGGTCACAAGCTACAGCAAAAGAAATCCCCATTAGTCATAAGGGGAAAAACAGTGGACTGCTCTAGTTTAACATGGCGAGACAACATAAGTTGCTTTTTTTGAGATTCTTGAGCCTTACTTATACAAAGTTCTGAGAAACCTGGTGTTAGTCCTGCCTTCAATACCAGTTTGGCACAGATAACCTTCAGAGGCACCTTCCAGCTCCAATCTTTCTGTGGTTCTGATTCAGCCCCTTATTGTGCACTGTAGTTACTCTTAGACCTTCAGGAAGAAAAGTCTTACATAATCATAAAACAGCCCAGGCTGGAAGTGACCTCAGAAGATCATCTGGTCCACAAATCTTTCATGGGAAAGCGAGTCTAGATGAGATTATCTATCACCCAGTCCTGCTGCGTTTTGCAACCTCCAGTGGTGGGGCTCTACCACATCTCTGGGGAGGTTGTTTCAGAAAGTGATTGTGTCACTGCAGAAAAATATTCTCACATCAGGAGGAAACCTTTCTTAGTACAATTTGTGCCTGTTGCCCCTTGTCTTCATGCAGCTCCTTGTGGAAAGAAAACCTCTGTTCTTTTCATAGTCATCTTTTAAGTGCTGGGATACTTATGAGGTTCCCCACTCCTTTCTTCAGGGATGAAAGACATCACTCCTTCAAGTCTTTCCTCATGAGGCAGGTACTCCAGCCCTTTGATCATCTTCTTCACAGCCTTCCTCTGAACCTTCTCCAGTTTATCTGTATCTTTCTTGAAATGTGGGGGACCTGGACTGAACTCCAGGTGTAGCCTGACCAGCACTGAGCAGAGAGGATCTCTCCCACAAATGCCCTGCAGATGCAGCTCAGGATCCAGTTTGCCTTTGTTGTAGCTGCAGCCGTGCTCTGCTGCCTCAGGTTCAGCTTGTTGTCCCCCAGGTCAGCAAGGCTGCTCCCAGCCACACAGATCCCAGCTTGTACTTGGCTCTTTGGTTGTGTCCATCCCAGGAGAAGGGCTTTGCACTTGGTAAATGACTAAGTAAAATAAAATAATTTGTATCTTTTTTATATGAGAACCACTTGAGCTGAAAATGTGTGGGACAAGAAAACAAGAGGTATGACTTCATATTAGAGTGTAAAATAAGATTCAATAATTCCTGGGACTCCTGGAGTGTCTTGCAAGATATGGTTATTAATAATAATAACAAAAATAACAACTTGTATAACTTCCTTTTACTATCACACTTGTCCTCCATTGAATAATAATAGCACTGTTAGGCTAATTTTGAAAGGATTTGATGTAATCTGAGTATGAGCTAAGAAACTGCGGTTATGCCAAGGGAAATGAGAAATCAGAGGTTTTTAAAAAATACTGCACTAAGGAAATGATCCAGTGTTCAAACTACTCTTTGTATTATTTTCTGGAATTCACAGTATTTTCCCTGCACCATATTTTATTAGGAAAAGGGAAAGGTCTTTTGCCATACTGGGCAGCTTAGTGAATGTTTGAAAGGAAATTATAATATGTGTGTTTGTCATCAGTCAGAAGCACTCTTCACTCTTGTAATCACCAACATGTGTAGTCTGTGGACCTGTAATTGGCCAATAGAAAAAAATCAGATATGATCGACTTTTGCTGTAATATGGAAAGTTATGTCAGTAACACTACTTTTAGTAGTTATGCTTCTCCTGATCCAGAACATACATCTAAGTCTCAAAGACGATTTAAGCTTTTGTGCTAGAGAGATTTCTCTGCTTATAAGAATGCAAAATTACTTTTTTTTTTTAGAGGTCAATCCGTACTACTATAGTGGATTCAAAATTACTACTGTGGCTAATAACATAGCAAAATTAAATGCATAAATTGGATTTTTATACACAAACAGCTGTAATATATCTTACATTTAAACTAATTAGTTAACTGGTGTTCTCACTGGAATCAAAATAGAATTTTTAACTAAAAATAACAACATAACATCAAGATTGAATTTATAGTTTAAAAAAAAAAAATAAAATGCAGCATGCAGTCTTGCAGTTTTCAAGTGGAATAGGGACTTCTGTCCTTCCTCCTTACAAATTATAAGGCCCCATAATGTACAAACTGTATGTTTTTTTGGTTCTGATGTGCTGCATGCACTGTGCACCTATCTCCCTTCCTGTGAATCGTCTGTCCTTACTTGCTGAAAAGCAAGTAAAGAGACCATTTGGGGCTTTCCACTGTCTTCCTTCCCTCTACTTATGGTGTGTAAGTGAAGGGACAGTTTTTCCATATGAGTACTCTATTTTTTATATACCTTTGACATTCAGGAACTGTTTCTAAAAACATTATTTTATCAGCCTGGTACCAAACATATCTCTCACAATCTTTTCTCATAAATATATGAAATGTTTTCCATTTTAATCTGTGAAAAGGTGTTTAAATTGATAATTTCTGTGGTAGAATAAACAGCTTTTTTTTTTTTT